>WBMW01005481.1:94131-134478 GCA_013396635.1 Penelope pileata | reverse complement strand
AAAAAAAAAAAAAAAGCTTGGTTGGCTATCTTGGAAGTTTGTAATTGACATTCCATCCTTTGTGTCTTAGTTTCTCTTTTTACCTTTATCAAGTTGACCTGAAAGGAAAGTGACCGGTGTGGTACAAGGTATTGTCCTCCAGCAGGGCCATGTGATGCAAATATTTGTGCTGCTTGTCAAACTAAATTTACAGTGTGTGCTTTTACTGATGAAGTCCTAACGTGGCTTGGATCCATTTGCTCTATCTTGCTACAGCAGACTTGCCCTTGAACTACTTCATCAGAGGGGAGTATTCTTGAGGGAGAGATGTAAACTGAAATAATGACATGTCCTCTGGTAAGACACTAAGTCTTATGCAAGGAAAAAGCACTGACAGGACTCATTTTCCTCTTGAGAGTCCATAAAATAGGTTAATAAAAAAAACCCAACACAGTTCTTGCCCTTGTATTTTGCTTGTTAGAGCTAAATGCTCTGTTGTACATACACATCCAAAGCTAAGGTTTGAGTTCATTCTTGGAGCTGAGAGCTGCCGCTGGACAGGCACCTTTCTGACGGCCCCTTTTGCTGAAGAGCTCCATGGTGGAATTTTCTTTTGAACTGAGGTATCTATGGAGTAAAATTTTGATTTCTTAACAAAATATGTAAGAAAAAAAATCCTTCCATCAGCATCAAACTTAAAAGCATGAAAATTATCATCAGTTTTTGTATCTTTGAATTTAGTCTTACATGTTAGGTATTTGAAATGGAGGAAGAGTAGTCTGCAGTACTCAGCCCCCGAGGAAGAATGATTGTAACACAGCCATTACTTTTGTGCTCTAATGATGTCCATAAATTATCACAAGGTCAAATGTTAAACTTACATAAAGAAATCAAAATGGTGGCTGCTGTTACTGCATCTGTTGGTGCCTTTGAGCAGAAGTGGAAGCTGTGTTTCAGCTGATGACTCTGCAAAGGTTTCAGTTCTGCGGGAGGTTGGGTGGATGAGAGTGGTTATTGATACAGCTTGAGACAAATGGCAAAAAGCAGGTATAGCTACAATAATGGAAGAAGAGCTCATGTCTGAACCATTTTAAAACCTTTGAGTAGTCCCATTTTCCTGCAGTATCTATGAAGTGGATAAGGCTTTGTTCTTAGCTTCTTGGAGGATTTTTTTTGTTTTTTCTTCTTGTCAAGTGCAAGTGGGAGACTTGAGCCAAGAAATTGGGAATCTTAATTTTCTTACGCTGATCAGCAGTTTTACAACACACACACCTCCAAAAGAAAAAAAAAAGTTGCAGATGTTGGTTCTGTTTAAATTCTGCTAGTGTTCTCGTGCTCGTTGCTCTGTCCCAGTTACTCTTGCCTTGATTGTCAGGCAGCAAGATGCCCAAAACTCTAGGTAATGGCTGAAAATGCTGCCCTGGCTTCCCAGGCTGGAAATCTGTTGAAAAGCTGTGCGTCGCTTCTTTCCCTGCAAGGCATCTGCTGCTGTGGTTCTAGTGGTCGGATGGCTGCACCTCTACTCGGGGGGCTTTGAGCTTTGGTTGCTGCAAATAACTGAGCAGTCTGAAAGGAGGGCCAAGGAGAGGTGATGAGCAATCTTGTTAAATCTGAGAATGTAGAAGCCTTTAAAACAAGTCGGTTTGCAGTTCACAAATGATTGAGTGCAACCTTGTAAACAGCCCCTATTACATTTGCGAGAGTTCTCTCCAGCTGGAAAGTTTGGAAAGACAGAGCTGTGCTTCAAAGTGTTTGTTTCCGAATGCTTGCAGTGGTGGCAGGGTGCTCTGTTTGTGGTAGTGGGGAAACAAAAAATGTCGTGCATCTAAAAGAATACTCTGATTGGGTTCTGCTTAGAGGTGCCCTCCAGAGAATCTGCTGGAAGGTTATCAGGAAGTTATCCATGGCATGAGAAACCCAGAAAAATGAGGAGGGGAAGCACTAAGGGGGTACTCTTTTGTAGCCTCATCTTCAGTGTTTACCTGATGTTAGTCATTTCTCTGGAAGCTGGTTAGAATTTTGACAGTTTAGTCTGCCCCTGAATTAATATACTGTAATCTCTTGGCTCCAGGGTGTTTTTTTTTCCTGTAAACATCCGAAGCCTATGAGAAATCAGTAAGACTTCTCAAAGTATACAGATCTTTGTACAGCTCCTGCCTACAAACATCACATTTAGCCTTAGCTGTAAAAGAAATGAATTCAGCTCCTGTGGAAACTCCTGTCTACCCTGGGCGGCAGCAAAGGGGAATCGGCGCGCTGCCTTCTTCCAGTGGGAGAACAACGGCCTGGAGAAAACGAGCAGCGTTGTGCTCACCCCGCGCTGCTGACAGAGCAGAGGTCAGCACGCAGCCGTGCCGTGGTGACTGCAGGGTGAGGGGTAACCAAGCTCCAGCAGAGCAGCGTGGGCAGCATGGAAGATGGGCAGGACACCATGGTGGGCACCTGGCAGCCCGCGGCTGATGGGTGCCATGCAGGTGGGCAGAGGGCACCTGAGGCTCAGCAATTTGGGCTGGATTTTCAGTGCCTGCCTCCAAGCTGCAGTGAGGTTTAATTATTTAATGTCTTGTGCCTAAACAAACCTGAGGTTTTCTTTTTTTTGACTGCAGTCTTGTCTGCTTCTCACAGTGTGGCTTCTTGTTTTGAATGAAATTAAGTTCTTATTTCTGCACTTGGTATTTCTGTTGTCACATTTAAGCAGGCTGTTGGCTATGTATGTGTTTGCCTATAAGTCTGCTTTTTTTCTTTAAATGAGTAACCCAGAGCAATTTGTTGTCAGTTATAGGAAAAGATGCATTTTCACTCACATTTATTCCATCATCTGCTGTTTGGCTTCCTTCCAAACAGAACAGCAGAGCAAAACTCTGTATGTAGCTAGCATTCATAATGCCTCATCTGCAGTCATTACTCAAACTCTTCCAGTGTTATGTCATTCCAGTAAATGTACAGAAGTCAAGTTATTTGACGAAGAGAATAATAGTTTAGACAACTCTACAGTGTATTGTTTCTCAATATAGTGACATTTAAACGGAGTCTCATCCTTGGAGGTTTCCAGGAGTCAGCCAGACAAAGTCACTGAGAGTGTTTGTTATGGTCCCGTTCTGAGCACGAGGTTGGGCCAGAAGCCTCCAGAGGTCCCTTCCAGCCAACCCCTCTGACTCCAAGAAAGTGCTGAAATAAAAAGTCAGCAGATGGAGCTGATAAAGACCCTATGGAATACAGGAGCTAGCATTTAGAAACAAGCAGGGAGATGTAGTGGGTAAGCATTTTTTGTGACTTTCAAGTCACAGAAGAGAAATCAGCCATCATAGTTCCAACATGGGGTTGCTGACTGCCCTTGTCTAATTTTTTGGGTGTCAAATTGAGGCTCTGGCATTTCCTGGAGAAACATAAAAACTCAAACATGCATTTGATCATGTTTTGCCCATATAAAATGCTTTTTACTGTGAAAGGTCAGGCACCTTCAGTTGTTCACCCTGTATTGGTGAGCATACCAGTTTAACCTCCAGCTCGCTATGGACGCGGAGCCATAGCACTGACACCTTCAGTGCCCAGCAGCAGTGAGAACGAGCTGACTGGGCAGCTCCAAGGAACCACGTGAGGAGCATACGCAATTCCCGATGAAGTGAGTTGAATGATCCCCCCTTAAGCAGTCTGCTCTCTCGGCTACACGAGCCCAGCTGCCGCCTCCTCTCCTCATTCAGCGAATGCTGTAGCCCCCCTAACCCTCTCGGTGGGTCTTCCGTGGTGGGCCTCTCCAGTTTGCTGACCGTTCCTCCCATGGGGACCCACCCTGGGCACAGCACTGCAGGACAAGCAGCGAGCAGAGGGAAATAATCCCTTCCCTCATCCCTGGCCTACCTGAGGACTGTTTGTGCTGCTGCATTTATTCTGGAATTTTCCTGGTGGGTTTCTATGCCTTGTAACTTCATGTTCATATTCTAATTTTTCAACTTGCTTTCTCTCTTGATGACAGAAAAAAAATCTGTGCAGATGCGTGAAGTGCTCCAATTCACTAAACAACAAGAAAATATAACAACTGGCTTTGTGCAAAGTTCTCCAGAACACACACACAAACACACACACAAAATATCAGTAATTGTTGTTTGAGCATTTCTTACACGGCGGCATACTCATGATAATAAATAATGTGCATTATTTTGAAGGACAATTTTTAAAATTATCATATTTAATGTGTCATTTGTAATGCAAAGTAACGTGTCTTTTTTCTAAACTGAAAATATCTCTCAGTGCAGAAAGGGGTAGGAACTTGTGGGAATGCCTCATGATCTCCTCTCAGTGAGCCAGTTAAATTTTCTAGAAATATGGGCAGAAACGATGTTTCTCAGCTCTGTCTGCAGTGCAGCATGCAGCCAAAGGTCACGACTGCATCATTCAAAAAAAAAAAAAGAAAGAAAGAAAAAGAAACAAGGAGAAGCTCCCAGCTTCATCCACTTCCTCCGCACACACGTCCTGCACACAAGGGGTGTTTCAGTGCCTCACGTCTTGGCTCTGGGTCGATATATAATCACAGGACTGATGGAACAGCAATGCCGGCTGCTTCTCATCCTCATGCCTGAGGCCTTTCCTGGATTTCTGAGAGGGACTCTCTGCCTTTGTTTGAAATCCTCTTAAACCTGCAGGTTAGGGTTTTAGATGATGGAGTTTCATCAGGAGAGTGGAATCCAATCAACTCCTTTGGTCTCCTGGGAAAGAGTTGACCAAAAGGATGGCTACCACAGAGGGACGGGTGGAAGACGATGTGTTCTCCCAGGCTTGGCCTGTTGCGAAGAGGCCTCCAGGCAGCCGGGGTGGCAGTGTATGGGCGCTGCTTGGTGTAAGGCCCCAGCCGTGCTGTCAGCTCTCTGTTTGCAACAGCTTACCTGTCGTGCTGATGAAAAAGTTCTCCAAGCTGCAGAAGAAGGGGAGATGATACTTCTTAGAGCTTCTACCTTCTCCCACAGATAACAGGTGGAGCTGGGTGTTACAGGCCCGTAATCAGACATCTGTCTTTTCTGAGGAAAGCTCCCTCCATCTTCTGTACATCATTTCTTAGCGTTTGTGGATTCGTGCTTAGTACTGTATAGAAACAATGAGTTGGCACCTTTCCGAATGACAGTTTGCAAGGACAGAGCAAAACGCACCTCCCCACCTTCCGAACAGGCTGAACGTTGCTGCTTCCCTCGTGCAACCTCAATTGCTCCGGCAGAAGTCGTAACACCACCTCATGTTTTGCAGTCTCAGTTGACCATTTTCCTGGTTTTAAACCTGCCATTTGCATAGGCACAGACCTCACTGAGTCTACTGTAATCTTATTTTATTATGTATTTTTAAATCCCACAATTTCCTAGCTTTCAATCTGAGGTGTTTTTTTTTTAAGTGTAAAGGGATAAGTGCACTCAGCTGAGTTGCACTGGTCTACAAATTAGAAATATGTTCTCTTTTACACCTTAGTGATATATTTTCTTGGGGAGTGGGAGTTAAATTGATTGCTGCAAAATCACCTTAGTTTATTCAAATTTATATTTTTTTAACTGTTGCAGTAAAAATATTTTATGGCTTCTGGAAGGTGCCAGAATGACAGCTTTGAAGTTAAGCCGATTGTTCCATTATTTTCTGGCTCCTCTCTTTCAATCTTTCAAAAACATCTGCTCTTTTCTGATCTCCCACAGCTCAGTTTCTCAGACTGCTAAGAGCTCTGAGGCAGTGGGAGCCACTTCTATAGGTGCCCTTAGATGATGCTTACCAGGCTCGTTTAATGTGAAGAAGTCTCACTTATTTCATTGGGTCTAACTTCTTTCATTATTTTCTATCCTATTATTTCCCTGGTCCTTGACATCTTTTCATCAACATTATGTGCATGAGCAGTCTTATTTTTCTACAGGGCTAGTTCCTCTTTTTTGATAAATTAATTATTAACACTCTTTAGAGAGGATGGATTCAAAGGAATAGGAAGTCCAGCTTGAAACCATCTGCTGATTCCTCTCCTTTGAATATATCTATCAGTGTTTTCTTTGGGCATTCAATAATGTCAGAACAAACTGTGCACAAAATGATTTCCTGCTATCTTGTAATTCTCTTGCTAAATTCAATCTCACATTTCTTTTACGTTCACTTTAGTAAACAGAAATTTTCCACTCTCTTTGTGATGCCTTTTTCTGCTGAAGAGTCCACCAGTGAGGCACTACCAACATGGTTAGGAGCATGAAGCCCGTGCTCTGTGAAGAGAGGCTGGGAGAAATGGGTTTGTTCAGGCTGAAGAAGAAATGGTAGGTAAGGTCTAGCTGCTGTCTCCCAGTAAATAACAGTTATAGGAAAGACAAAGCCTCTTCTCAGCGCAAAGCAACGGGACTGGCAGCAAAGGACACACAATGCAGCAAGGGAGACAGAAGGACAAAATTCCAGCTGGACAGAGGGAAAAAATTCTTCCCTGCATGAGAAGTTGAGCACAGGGAAAGGCTGGACAGGGCAGCGGTGGATCTTCATCCTGGGAGATGTGCAGACCTTTGCTGGGTGAGGTCCCCCTGTAGCCTGGAGGCCAGCCCTCCTCTGACAGGAGGGGATCGCACCTGCAAAGGGTGGTTCCAACCTTAGTCCTTTTCTGATCCTAAGATTGCTCCCTGGGTGGACGCCTTTATCACAGGCATCACAGACATCTGCTCAGCGCTACCCTTAGACACCCTCTGGCAATTCAGACATATAAATATTGCATTTCACGATTAGGGAAACATGAATTTGTGGCAGTCCTGAGGGCAGTGATTTAACAGCACAGTCACTGAGCCCTCTGCTGACTATGTACAATAGTTTCATATTGCTAGTCCTTTCCATTTACTGTCGTTCAAGTTAATTCAGTGGAATGTGCCAGAATGCAGAAGGAATAATTTTGTTAATTCAACCATTTCATAAATCAGAACACAAAATACGACTGAGTTGAAAACGTAGATTAAATTGCTGATATTAGGTTGCGTTACTAGAAATGAGCCTGCAGCCGGCTCTTTGTATCACCACGCCACACTGTTACTACAATAGCACCATAAAAGCTGCAAGGCTGGTGAATTGTGTCCTCTGTTCCAAAACGCTGCATTCCTAGCTGAAGAGGCTGCAGAACATGAACAATGTGAGAAATCTGCAGATCTGAATTGTTCCTGGTTTTTTATTAAGAAGCCGTACACTCAGCCGTAAATGTTACGTTGTCTCTAGAGGCAGAGCATGAGCTGTACATAATGACCGTGAGTCTCAGAAAGGGCACATCTGAGCAGTTTTAGGACATTTTTATTTCCTGTAAAAACCTGAAATCAGGGCAGGATTATCTGGTTACTAGACAGTACGGGAAAGCTCGTGCTCCCTGTGACTTTGGCAAAGACACCGTCATCCACCCAAACACACGCGGCACCAGTGCTAGGCCTGGGCCTGAGCTTTGGCCAGAGGGCATTTAGGACATTGACGATTGGCATGTGACAAAATCAGGGGCACAGGAGCTGCAGTTTCTCAGTTACCTCTCTCATTTAGGAAAGAAAGTCTAGGCACTACGGGAAAGACAGGCCACGGGGCACTAACCCTGGCTATCCTACAGCATGTTTCAAGGAGGCTGGGAAATCCCTCTCCAGGAAAGGAGTACTGGTGGAAGGTGTTGATAGCAAGCATGCTTGGCTTGTTCTAGGTTGCCCATGAAACAAGTTGTCTGTGGTTGTCTATGGAGAAAAGCAACACATGCATGCTGTTGAGTCTCCTGTAGGTTCTGAGTGGTATCAGCTATTCCTGTGGAGATGCTGCTGATGTTCTAGGACATCTTATAGACGACACTAAGGCAACTGGATTTTGCTTTCCTGAGGGTGGAATTTCAGCAGTTGGATAATACCAGAAGCAGTTCAGTAAATCTGAGTTTTCTTTCTAAAAACCTTGGGGTATTTTTGTGGGTGTTCTTTTTTTTTTTTCCTCTGTTTTAATAGCAAAACCTTTTCAAACAACACTGCTACGCCTTGCACTGGAAAAAGATAAAAGGTGAGCAAAAGAAAAACCTATAAAAGCAACAAATAACAAAAGCTGTCATCATGGCAGACAAACAATTTGCCTGTTTCCTATGGAAAATCTGGTTTGTGCTTTTCACATCCAATTAGGGTTTGAATCCACATTCAGCATTCAGGAAAGCTCAGAAAACAATTCACTCAAACCCCTCAAATAATAACTTGCTCTTTAATGCTTCCTGTGACAAATTGTAACAGGTCATGGAGGTGACGTGCTTTATTAAGAACTGATGTTACATAAAAGCTTTGCCGGGTTAAAATAATCTGAAATCTCTGATCATGCTATTACGGAGATTGTGCTGTTCTCTCTGAGAAGAAATAATAGGGATAATGTAATAAATGGCATAAAATAATGGTATAAAATAATTTTGGAGGCTTTCAGAGGAGTTTGAACACAGGGTGAAACATTAAGACTTTGTACTACAAAATCTGTCTGTCTTGGTACAGCATGGTGATAACAGAGTGACCTAACCCTACTGACCTCTGTGAGCATTACTGAAAGGAGAGCAGAAAGTACAACCTTTTCCTGGAGTTCATAGAACAGCATGGTGAGCCAGATTTCATCTGAAGAGGTAAACATCATGAATCAGGGTATTTTCCAGTATTTCTTGCAGTATGCCAACTGTCTGCAAAAAGCTGACATAATTTTTTGTCTCTCTAGATTAATTTCCAGGCTATATTCTGAGGTAAACTAAGCTATGTTTCAAATCGACTCTGCTGAACAGAAATAATAGCGGAAATAATAGAACAAGCTAGGTTGGAAGGGACTTGTGGAGGTTACACACTGCAGCTCCTGCACCAAGAAGGGCCAGCCTCAAGGCTCGAGCAGGTTGCTGGAGGCCCATCTGGGTCTTGGGAATGTCCTGAGCACGAGATTCTACCACCTCTCTGGGCAGCTGTGCCAGTGCTTGCCTTCTCCTGTAGGGAAACGTTCAGCAAAACCTAGCTGAATAAAGTCAGCTGGCCATTTACACAGCTGTACTGAAATACTGTATTTTCATTAACTACACTATGCTTGTTTAAGACCAAAAAACCCCAACCCAGCACATGGGAGAACAGAGAGATCTCAGTAGGAAGTGAGTGACTGCCAACAAATTACCATTGATTTACAGAGAGAACGTACAGAGAGTTATATGAATGATACCTTTTTGTTAGGCTAATTGCAAAAAATGCCAATGGAAGGGCCTTACTGTGCAAAACTGAACAGCAGATGCTGATCGTAAAAAGAAGTAAAAAGTCTCAAAGAGCTAGAGAGGACAACACTTACATTTATGACTGGTAGCACCAAGCAAAGCTGTCGACTATTGTTTCTGTGCAGGGGCTGGGGACAGGATTTTAACAAATGCATCATGATTACTGGAAAGCCTCTATGTTTGCCTCCAGAGCTGAAAGTCAAAGATAGAAAGATTGACTCTGGCTCTAGAGCTGCTCACTTCTTTATGCACGGAAGATGAGTGCCAGCAGCGACAAATTGCCCTTGTGGATAATACCATGCAAGACATGGCCCAGAAACGACCTGCCAGAAGAAACTGAAGCATCTGCAGCCCGTGACGACAGCTCCACAAGTTCTCATTACATAAACATTCTTCAGAGGGGTGACCTTGTTCAACAAGCTGTTCAGAAACACTGGCTCCTGGCACCACTTCAGGATGTAGGCTGGTGCTTCACGAGCCCAGAGCACTGGGGAAGCAGGGTGGTTTGGGACTAATGGGAGCAGTGTGCTCAAGAGATGCTTTCTCAGAACCATTGCACACTCCAAATGATAAACACTTCCTTCAACAGGTTCCTCTGGGGGGCTTTCCTGGCTCAGGGGAAGAGTTTGGTCTGACTGTCAATACCCTCTTAAATGCAGTCTGCCCATTCTCATGCAGATGTCTCTATTCACAAGCTGCTTGGTGCTTCCAAGCAAGAAAGTGAAATCAGCTGTGTATGCAGGTGCTGTCCCTGGGTAGGAAGTGGGAGGGCAAAGGAGAAACACTGGGAGACACGTGGAAAGCTGGAGAAGTTTTCTAAGGGAAAGAGAAGTCCTGCAACATGTGGGAATAATAAGCAAGTGCAGAAATTGCAGCTGCCTATGGATGAGAGATATGTCAGAAGAAAAGACGCAATTTAGGCACTGTGTGTATGCATAACACTCGCACAATGGCTTTCCAGGAGTGCACATTTAGTCTCTGATGCGCTTACTGGTTGTATTCCAGCTCCTGAAGGAAATGTGGCCTCAGAAGAGCTGATCCCCTGAGTGCTTAAAGGAGCAATTAAGGGCATCATTTGCAAGCTGCATGATTTCCTAATGCCAACTTTCTCTGCAGTGTTGAAGATGTGCCAGTTCTGGGCTTGTGAGTAACAATGAAAACTTAGGAGGACAGGAAGCAGCAGAGCTATCTGATGAACAAAAAGGCAGGTACAAAACCAAACAGAAAGGAGCAGCCTGTTCCATAAAGGCCCAGTTGGTATGTGTGCATAAGCTTGTAAAGGACACTAGGCTGATGTTCAAGAGCTGCAAATGAAACTATGATGTAGTATGTAACGTTATAACTATATAAAGATATGATAATACTAATGCATACTCTATATGCAATGTATATTACATATCATAGAACCACAGAATGGGTTGGAAGGGACCTTAAAGCCCACCCAGTCCCATCCCCCTGCCATGGGCAGGGCAGCCACCCACCAGATGAAGCTGCCCAGGGCCCATCCAACCTGGCCCTGAATGCCTCCAGGGATGGGGCACCCACAGCTCTCTGGGCAGCCTGTGCCAGTGCCTCACCAACTTCTGAGTAAAGAATTTCTTCCTAACATCTCACCTAAATCTCCTCTCTTTCAGTTTTAAACCATTTCCCCCTGTCCTATCACTGTCTACCCATGTAAAAACTAGGTCTCCCTCCTGTTTGTAAACTCCTTTCAAATACTGGAAGGCCTCTGTGAGGTCCCCCTGCAGCCTTCTCGTCTCCAGGCTAAACAAGCCCAGCTCCCTCAGCCTGCCTTCACAAGAGAGGTGCTCCAGCCCTCTGAGCATCTTTGTGGCCTCCTCTGGACCCTCTCCAACAGCTCCACATCTTTCCTGTAGTGGGGGCCCCAGGCCTGGGCACAGTGCTCCAGATGGGGCCTCACGAGGGCAGAGTAGAGAGGGATCAGTTAGTACATAAGAATACTCACACTTCATTTTATTAATTTAAATTTATGTTAAATGCTTGTTTCATTTATACTTTGAATTTAATATTCTAAAATTTTACTTTGATATACTAGTACTTATATTTTTATATGAACTCTATATGCATATTGTGATATATTTATGTAGCTCAACATATAATATATGCATATGTTAATGTAATTATTAATAGGTTATATATTTCACAATCATTATTTAATATAATATTTATATGGGATATATGATATAATGTAAATATTTATACATGTTTACATATGTTGCATTCTAAATGTATTACATTGTACATAAAACAATGTCTATTAGCTATGATACAGGCATTTTAATTTCTTACTGAAACCTGATTTTGTGCTATGTAGTTAAGGATAATCAAAACGCTGAGCATCTACTTTGTTCTGATTTTGTTTTCAGATTAAAAAAAAACAACAACACTTTGAGTGATGTAGATAATCAGAAGCCAATAAGCCCCGTGCCTCTAGCTGACAGTTTTAAATGATCATTTGAAATTAAAACAAAACCAAAAACAACTCCACACAGATAAAGGAGAACTTCATGTAATTAATCGTTCACAAACCTTTGAGGAAATTCTTTCTCAGCAGCTATACAAATGCAGAATCTTGTCATGGCTAGCAATCTATTCATGAAACAGAAAGCAGACTCGGACTGAAGAATCAATTTTCAGGATGATAAAAGATTAGAAATGCCAAGTGTTGAAAAACAGTAAGCTTCAATAGTTGATCCGTATAACACGAAATACTTGGAAATTTGAAGAGGCTGTGAACAGTGAGTAAGCAAAATCTGCAGAGGCCACGTGAGTATTTGCTTTAGTTAAAGCCTGAGAATATTACAAGGCGGTCTAATGAAGAAGAATGTAATGAAAGACAAACAAAAGGATGATGTCGCACCGAATGGCCCTCCATATTCAATGCAAAGGAAGGAGGGAAGATGATAGAAAACTCTTCAAACACTTTGGAACTTTAAATGCACAACACTGTCTTGGTAATCAGATACGGGCACTGCCATACGCAGACCCAGAGAGGGGTGGGATGTCCACCTTCTGAGACACTGGGGACTCACGTGGACAATGCCCTGAGCAACCTGATCTGATCTCAGAGCTGGCCTATCTGCGAGTAAAGGGTTGAAGGAGATAACCACACTCCAGCTTCAATCTTTCCAACCCCTAGGACCAGTCTTATGCTCTCCTCTGAGCCACGGGGATACACTCAGATGACTGTCTCATCCAGCTGCACAATTCATTTGTACTGATCTCAGCATTTCTATCTTATATCAAAAACACAAAACAGATGCCTGTTTCACGTCTTGCCTAGCACAAGATGAAACAGTTGTTTTCACTGCACATCAAGAATACGGAATGGAATTTGCAAGTAATATTGCAAGATTATGAGATACAGTATATGAATATTGTCAGACATTCTTTTGGAAAAGCAGCGTATCTTCCTGTATGTTTGTACAGCATGTTCTGAGCCTTTGAATATCCTAGCAATAAAGGCACTGACTAGCTAAAGCTGCCCCACACACAGCACAGTATGAATGCCAAGATTCCTTTTTACCAGCGTTAAGAGTGATAACATTTCCATCAGCATCAGATGCCGTAACAGACAAAATCAGAGCTTGCTTCTCAGGTTGTCCCTGCCTTCTGAGGGTGCGCATGGCTCTGAGGCACCGCATGCACTTTCTGCATCCTTCACTCCAGCACTGAGCTTTGGCTGCATTCAGAGCAATCTGGGGAAGCCACTGCATCCTATCCACTGGGCCCCATGGCAGTCCATGGTTAACCCTTACTGGTTTCCACAGGGCCACCTTCCACTTTCTGAAATATCTGGATCCCTTTACACTAAGTAAAAGGTTATTTTCATACAAATAGAATCATAAAGGTTGAAAAAGACCTCTAAGATCATTCAGTCCAACTGAGAGAAACCATCAACCCATCCCCACCATGCCCACCAAACCATGTCCCTCAGCGCCACATCTCAGCATTTCTTGAACACCTGCAGGGACGGTGACTCCACCACCTCTCTGGGCAGCCTGTTCCAGTGCCTGACCACTTTTTCAGAGAAGAAAGTTTTCCTAATATCCAACCTGAACCTTCCCTGGTGCAAGTTTAGGCCATTAAAAAAAAAAGTTTTTGCCTAGAACTGATAATTTTTTTTTTAAATTACTTTTGACCTTGAAGATGGAAGACAAGGTGAAACTTTTCTTAACTTCTCTGGTCCGATGCAAAGTGTTGCATTGCTTAGGAGGGAAGAGACTGAGGTATGAAGAGAGGGTGGAGTTTTTTCCTATGATCTGAGGTTTAATTGTGTGAGTCACTGTATAGGATTTTTGCGTTACCGATAGAAAGTGGAAAGCAGTGACTAGTACAGAAGGAGGGATGTGAAGGTGTTTATCTCAGCTGAGTGCGCTTTCTTGCCAGCTGGCCTTCTGAATTTGCTTCCTTTGGCTAGCTCAGTCTAGAACATAACACCTCAGCTGGTTGCTCAGTGTTAGCTTTGCTTTCCTTCCCTCTTAGCCTGTCCTACTCTCCTCCCTCTATACCTGTCTCACCACAAGCAATCTGGTGGCTTTACCCATTAGGCAGCAGCAGATGTTTGATCTGGGAAGAATAAATCTATCTTGTCAATATGTAGCCCTTAGACAAAGAGGGTCAGGGAACTATGAAAAAACAATTTCCTATTGCTTATTTCCTCCTGAGGTCAGGAAGATGAGACTTCATGTTTTCTTACAAGTGAGTGGATTCCACCAAAGATACCTGACTGTTTCAGAATGAAATAATTTAATTGAAACAATGCCTACATGGGATTACATCTTGGCTGACTACTTGAAGCAACCTCTCACGTTACTGATGTCGACTCAGCTTTGCCAGTGTTGTCACCCATGGAGCAATGGTGGTCTTGTTTGGCTGAGTATGCCGGGGAGCCAGGAGCAGGACAGGTCTTTGGGAGGTGGAAACAATGTGCTTAAAAAAAGTCAGTTTTCTGAGAAGTTAGGGGCATTCTTATGCAGCCTTTAGAAACATTATTCAGTTGAAAACAGGGTGGTCCTATCCTGTTACTGCTTTAGAGAAGAATCTGGACAAACATTTAAACAAAACAAAACAAAACAACTTTGTTGCTTTGCCCTGTTCAGTTGAAGCTGAATACGCTAGCTGTCTAACTTAATGAGCTAATGAGTATGCTTAAGGTTTCATCATTTGCTTTACAGAATCAGCACTGGAGTACAAAAGGATGTAGGCGTTGGTAAACAAAATGCCATTTCGATTTCTCTGTAACACGAGAGCTGTTGTTACCTGCCACGTGACAAAATCTGAGATCACTTGAAAAAGCGTCCTAAATAGGTAATCTACTTCGTGGAATTAATTTCAATGACAAAGATGGCACAACCATGTTATAAATCAGGGCTGTCTGCTCGTTGACTCATGCACCAGCTCTCACAAAGAGACAGCTGTCACTTTGAACCACACAAAGGCAACAGCAACGTGTATTTGTGCTCCTTAAGTTACGTACACACTTCGGTTACTTGTCACACTGGCAGTTTCCCATGTTCTTTCCTGCTGTTGTGTTGCACAAAACCTAGCTAAAAACATACGACATCAGGTACAGCTAGGCAAAGCAGAAGCAAGTCGGAGAAGTTTACAGATTCCTGCCTAGCCAAGGATGGAGGGAAAACACAAACACTTGTGAATGATTTCCCTCCTACCAAAACTTGCAATTTTTTCACTTAAACTGAGTCCATACAGGCCCATGAAGGTGGCAGTGACACAGTTCCTTGGGTATGATCTAAGACTACTCCAAAATCTCTTGGACCAAGACTGAGAAGGTGGAAAAGTGTATTAACTGAATGGCTGCTCCCAACATGTGAAGGAATGTAGAAGGTACAAGGGAGATTATAAAGATTTAAAAGGAGATTATAAACAGGAAGGAAATCAACTTGTTACAAGGGTAGACAGTGATAGGACAAGGGGGAATGGCTTTAAGCTGAAGGAGGGAAGGTTTAGATTGGATGTTAGGGGGAAGTTCTTTACTGAGAGTGGTGAGGTGCTGGCACAGGCTGCCCAGAGAGGCTGTGGATACCCCGAGCCTGGAGGCATTCAAGGCCAGGTTGGATGGGGCCCTGGGCAGCCTGATCTGGTGGGTGGTGACCCTGCCCGTGGCAGAGGGTTGGAGCTAGATGATCTTTAAGGTTTCTTCCAACCCAGGTCATTCTATGATTCTATGATGCAAAGAATTTCCTGGTAATCTTTTAAATTTCTAGGCACCCGACTTCTCATTCTTCCCAGTCTGGCTTGCTTAACTCCTGTCAGTAGCTTTCAAAAGAAATAAATGGGATAAACTGAAGCTTCTCCTTCAGGAGGCTGCAATAACTCTGGCTGTTTTTTTTCCTTCCAATGAAACCGTAGGTTCTCTCAGGACCATGGTTACCTACAACAATTTATGATCACTACATGTGCTGTACTGGGCACTGTTTCTGGCTCCTCCTTTGTTGCCTTCACCATAGTGGACCCTCACCATACATATCCAGTTTGCGACATAAGAATTTAGCATGGGTATTATGGGCAGTGTCCAACTTTCTTTGAGAGCTGATGCCTGAATTATTGAGTAAACAGCAACCTGATCACATCATCTGCCAATGAAATTCACATCAAGAAATACGTTCTCTCTTCAGATCACTTCTAATAGGCAAGAATCTTTGAACTCAGTGCTGCCAGTACAGAAAGAAGGGCAGAAATGGCTTTGAGATAAAGCTGTCCCACGTGCTGCGGGAGGTATATATGTAGTTATGCTTCAGGTTTGAAAGCCTTACGGGTATTATGGGTTGGTTAGAAAGAATGGTGGAAAGAACAACAGAATGGTCTGTTTAAGCTTTAGCCTTGGTTTGGGTCCAGGTTTCCTCTGCATATATACACACACATTGGGAATAACAGCTGAGTGCTTGTAGAGCAGCTGGCCAGGAGTCAGATTTTTCCTGTTTGGTGATGGAGGAGAGGTCGCAGGCAGTTCCACACACCTTGTTTCCAAGAGACCATGTACAGGGCGGGCATCAGCTGTGCTCTCCAAAAGGAGCAAAAAGGCTTGTGCAACGCTTAACATCCAAAGCAACTGTGCTTCCAGTGTTATTCCATTTTGCTCCCTGTAGAGGATAGCCGAGCTGAATCACAACACTACTCACTGTTGCAATGTTAACAGCTGTGCTCTTGGGCCAGTCACTTTGAATACATTAGCTCTTTGTTCAGTCCCTTTGTTTTTTCCAAGTGCTCTGACTGTGCTTGTGAGGGAGGGGTACTTGACAACACAACTTTATCTCAGAACTGGAGTCAAAATAAATGCCTTCACAGAAGGCTTTCCTGTCCAGGAACAGTGATGCAGAGCATGCCAGGGAGCAGGAAAGACAAACCCGGGTCCTTACACTGGCCTTTGACCCTGCCAGGTGGACAGGGGAACCATGTGTATTAACCAACCTGGGATTTGCTGCTACAGGCAGATGTGCTGCACGGTGACACATTCCAGCTGAAAGTCTCTGTCAGAAATGCCAGCAAAACACTTTTATTTCTTTCCTCAGACATTCATCTGTAAAAATTTTACAGGGTGCAGGTTATAAAACAAGGCAACATTGATAACAGGGGCCTTGGCCCAAGGAATTCAGGAACAGCTCACCTTAGCAAGCAGGAAAGCCTTGTAACATGAGGCAACCTCAAGTATGGTAACTTGCTTTTTAGAATTTAGAAAATTTCCCCACAGATGATGCCATCTGTAAGCTCCACGCTTACTGTGCATGCTTTCCTTTGTATTCTCTCTACTGAGATAGATATTTTTCAGTCTTGCATGGTACTAAGCCATGAACAGCTGCCTCTTCCTGGAGGTTTGTTTCCCGTGTGAAAAAGGTAGGAAGACTGGAGAATTGTGCTGGTTCAATTTCTTCTGGATACCTGAGAATGCACAGAGTGAAGAAGTAGCTGACTCATCTTCTGCCTTTATGATACCATATGCAGCACCTTCTGCCTGTTTACCCTCCTTCCAACCTTCTAACCATCAAGAAGGTCACGAGGCATGAAGTCCTTCTGCGGCTTCAGGAGGAAGCATGTGTTAATGCGATAATTCATGACTCACCAGGTGTTTTCCTTTCATTTCTGCCAGCATAATTAATTTCTGAATTTGCTTGTATGCAAGTTTTCAGGTTTCTTTCATTTACAGTCAGCTGTGTTTTTTATTATGGTTGACAAATTATTTCTCAAGCATAACAGGATGGAAAATACTATTTATCACAATTATAATCATTTAATTCAGTGAGTTACAAATAAGGCAGCTTCCTGAAAGTGACCGAAGTTGCATAGCTAGCAGCTTTATGGATCGGGTAGAGCTTCAGAAATTAGGACAGATGTGGTTTTGGCCACAAAATATGTTTCCCCAATACTCCCGAATACCAAAATTAATATTCCTACAGAATCATAGAAACATTTAGTTTGGAAGGAACCTGTGGGGATCTCTAGTCCAAACTCCTGCTTCAAGCAGGGCTAATTTCAAAGCTGCTTCAGGTTACTCAGGACATTGTCAAGTTGATACCCCAAAATCTCTCACCATGGAGATTCCATTACTTCTGGGCAACTTATTCCAGTGCTTACCTGCTCATGTGGTGAAGAGGCTCTTCCCTCCGTTCAGCTAGAACTCTGCTTGATTTCTACTTGTATCTGCACTTTTGATCTTCATCTCAGAGAAGAGTACGGCTCCATCTTCTCTGTTATCTCCTTCTAGGTAGTGAAAGGCTCCAGTCACTCCCCTCGGCCTTCTCCTTCCAGGCTGAGCAGAACCTCTCTCTCAGACTCTTCCCACACATCACAAGCTTCAGACCTCTAACCATCTTGGTGCCCCTCCACTGGATTCCTTGCAATTTGCCAAAAAGTGCCTTGCTCTGAGGGGGCAAAGCTGGAGACAATCACCTCACAAGTGATGAACAGAGGAAAAGAATTGCTTCTCTTGACCATTTGGCTATGCTCTTGCCAATGCAGCCCAATATGTGGCTAGCTTTCATTAACATCAAGGCAACACCATTCATCCCTTGCAACTCGGCTGCCCACTAGTGCCTCCAAGTCTTTTTCTGCAGAAATGTGAGCCTGCCAGTCCCCAGCTTCCATGGCTCAACTGGATGGCTCCATTCCAAAACTGCAGGACGTAGCTCCTGTTGGCGTCAAACTTCATGAAGTTCCTGTTGGCCCACCCCTTCAGCTTGTTCAGGTCCCCCTGAATTGAGCCTTGCCTTCCAGAATATTAATCATTCAAATTTGGTGGGTTTATCATAAATTCTGTTAGTATACTACAAAATTATATTTATGGAATAATTATATCTAATAACAAAAATCACAGCCAACACGAGGCATTACCTGAGCTTGTATCATTATCACACATTAGAACTAAATAATGCTGATATAAATGAAGAAATGGTTTAAATTCCTCTTAGGGGTTTCATTCCAAAGATGCATGGTAATTCATGAAAGCAGGGATTTTTGTGCAGAATTCAAGGTCTGGGACGTGTTGAGAAACTTTAGAAGGAGAATCTTTGCAAAAGTCTACGAATCTTTTTTATGCAAACGGCAAGTGAAGAACTCTTCCAAATCGCACAGACAATTAGGTTTGGATCAGTTACGTTTCATTGATTTTGCAGGGAGAACCTGAGACATACTTCAAGCATTCTTGTTAGTAAATCAATGTAATTTAAAACACACGAGGTCACCAAGTGAGAAAACACGAGAGTATTTGACAACAAAAGACAATGCATGCTAAATGTGGTGGCAAACACTCGGTATAAAATGCAAAGGTTTCAGAGTGTGAGGAGTTATCTCTCAATTTCCATTTGGTGAAACACAACTGCAATGAATATTTATCACCACTTTATTTAGCAGCATGAACAAAAGGAACTGTTATAAATAAACAAATAGCACTATGGCAGTTCCACTGCTGTTATCTTGACATTCTGTTCTGAAGTCAATCAAACTGAAAGACAAAGCAATCAGGGAAAAGACCAACTCAAACATCCAAATTACAGTTTCTATTTTTGTGCCTTAACTACCGTCATCGCTGATTTGTCCAAGACGCCAGCGTGAGGAAGCTGTCGGTGAAATTTGACAGGTGTCAGCATGGCATTTGCATGCTTCTAGAATGAAAGGCAGGTTTTAAACGTCAATTTACATGACTTGTTCGAAGGCTCCCTTAGCATATTAGTAAAATTTGAAAGTGATTTAAAGAGAGGTAAAATTTGCAAAGTAGAGCAATGTAAGTTGTAGAGGATGCAATTAAATAGTCAGTAATACAGTAAGGGAAAAAGGGAGGCAAGCTCTGTCTTCCTAACTTCTTGCAGTGTCCTGCTGGCTGCTCTTGCAGCAGTACCTCACCTCCAGCCTTTCATGTACAAAATGAAACCACCTCACTGGTGCAGTTGTGCTGATAATAGCAGCTGACTCACTTTCAACCTATTTGTCCTCAGACCTACTTTGACAGCCACTTTACTCTTCAAAGCGAGCAGAGCAAAACTTTAAATGTGTCACTGACTTGCACAAAACCCCCAGTGCAAATTTAGCAACCCATCTGCTCTGCAGATCTGAACCCAGGTCAGGGATGCACTGAGCACTCTGATTCAATCCAACCAACATGCATGCTTGTGAAGTGTTTGCACGATTGGTACATGGATACAAGGCGGGATGCGCACCGCCTAGATAAGCTCAGAGGCTTGCTCCCCGAGATGGAGAGGATGGAGAAGATAGACATCCAGGGGCTCTTCTTCAGCATCTCTGCTGGCTGACATCTTCCAAAATGTGCTGTGTGTAGTAGAAACCATCTAATATGGGTTGGTGCTTGTCAGCACGGAGGGGCTAGAAAACTGGAAAATGACATGGCGCTGGCAGGTTGGCCTGCTTACTTCTGTAATTCACTGTACACTTTGAGAGGAACCTTCCTCCACCAGCGTTCCCCTCCTGCCTGGAAGAGACAAACCTTTCACACTGACTACGCAAATGCTTCCCAATGTCAGATGGAGAAGCCTCCAGGTCCCTCAGCAGGCATCACACCTGCCCACGTATCGCTAAAAAGTAAATCCTCAGTACGCCTGCGAAGCTCCACTCCTCAGCATTCAGCTGGAAGACAGTGATCCTCTAAAACCATCCTCAGTAAGAGAAGTGTGTTCATATCCAGCCATCTCATTGGAGTCATGGAAATAACCAGGCTGCCTTCAGTGCGACCCTAACACCAACACACTACGGCTCTGCTTAACTGTCTTGAAAGAAGAGTAAAATGTGGTGAAGAAAAAACACAGATTTAGATCCTAAATGTCAGCTAGTTCTATAATATTTTCTCTGTAGAGCTGGCATATCAAGAAAAGATTTCTTCAGTATCACAAGTTCCCGTGGAATGAAATGTCCACACACATCAGGGTACTGGCTGTGATAGCAATCACTGCTTGGCAACGGAGACTTTGAATAGATTTTTCTAAATGAGTTTTCTAAAACCATACATATTACACAGTCGTATCACCTGGATTTGCCATATTAGAAAGGCTTTGTCCCAACCCTGCTCTTTATGTAAGAAGGCTCATTTTAGGATCTTATTTACTGCTTTGGACAAATAGAATGAATGGAGCCTTTTTTTAGATTATAGAGTCAGAGCTTCAAATAAACAGCCTGTACCTATTATCTTTCTTTGGACTTGGGACTGAAGGGCAGGCTGGAATGAAGGAGACACTTCGGCTCTGGGAGAGAAAACAAGGCAAGCTCAAGAGGTCTTTGAGTGCTGTGGTTTTGATTTTAGACCTTCTAGGACAAATTTCTAATGTCACAGCACCATGTTCCCACATAAATCAACAGCTCTGTTCCTTGTAGAGATCCTTCAGTGTTCAGATAATCAGAGACAGCTTCCTCCCTTTACCATAAGCTTTCTTCATCTCATGCCTGTGTTCAGCTCAGTAGCTTTTCCAGACTTCAAGAAGGTCTTCCAAAAGGACACATTCTAAAAAAGCCAGGAAGCAATTTCCTAATGCCACTTCACGCCTCCCCAGATACTACTTTCAAATTAATCATCTGTTCTGGGGGCAGCAGATGGAAAATAATATTCCTGATTAAATGCATCTAATGAGAACTGGAGGACCTGTGCTGACTGCTGATTTCACAAAAAGCCCTGAGGAGTTTTTGGACTGACATTTACTGTAAGCAAAAGAAACACTGCCACTTTACTACTGAGAAACTTTGACAAAGCAGAAGACTGGCCAATCTATTTTGATTCTGGCCTCCCCAAATTTAGGATCTGGGAATGACACTTGATCTGTTTTTCAGCCAGGAAAGTGAGCTGATGGCCTGACTCAAGTTTCACACCACAGCTCCAAACCTTAGCATCCTTCTCAGTTGCCAGGAGGAGGATAGAGCAAGGAGGAAGCAGGCATCACTTTCTAGAACAGAAACAAGGAGTACGTTACAGCATCATTTTCACTGAAGCTCCCTCAACATAAAGGCACCCAGAGCAGCTCTGCAATCAACTCCTGCAGCAGGTCCTATCCAAACTGCTGTCCTGCACCCCTCCCTGGTGCCTCGTTCTGGTCCCACGCCATGCTCTCCTCCCTTCATTTCTCGTTTCATCCCCTTCCATGATCAGGCTGCCTCTCTCCGGTGTTTCACCTGTCCAACTACATTCTCCCCACCTCACGCTTCTCTTCCTCTCTCCTGGGGCTTGCTTCCTTCACTTCCCTCACACACCTTCCTTTCCTGATTTTCTCAATCACTTTTTTAGGTTGTTGGGTGCAAAAAACCTAGAACCTACTCTTCAGCAATAGCACTGAGGCATAAGTTACTGATACAGCTAGACAGTAACAACGTAGTAATTTCCCTGAAAACAGATCAACCCTCTTTCTAAATCTCTCAACTAACCTACACTCCTCGTGACCCCCTTCCTCCCTCATCAGAAGCTGCTCCCTGCTGTCCCCTCTTCCCCTCGCTTCCCCCTAGCACAGGCTGCTCCTGCTCTAAGCCATCTCTTCAATAGGAGCATTTTTATTTTCGGTGCGGCAGGAACTTCATCCTGCCCTAGTTCATGCAGTGCACTTTTGCTTCTTTCTTCCTTGGACTATTTGTTGCTGTGGCTTATCACGTGCGCTCTGCTCCCCTTCTGCTGCAGCTTCAAAGCGCTCCAGATTTTGATTTGCCTCTCCTACAGCTCCAAGACTCCGAGCAATACAAAGAACCTCCTACAGCCAGAAAGCAACTGTGATTTTTAGCAATGATGTTTGCTCTAACTACTTAAAGAACACTTTAGAAGATACATAATAAGTAGGTTTGCGGGAAGTGGTAGCGATCCACCCACTATCTTCCTTTCAGCTAACCCTTTAATTAAATATTAAAGATACGGTTCTCAGGAAGATTTAAAATAACCCACTGGCAGGAAAAATGAGACAGGTTGAAATACAGCAGAGAGAGAAATATCCCCAACCCCCTTAAAGACTTCACCACACCTTCACACTGCTTTCAACAGTGTTTTACTGTACTGACGCGGGGAGAGCTTTTCAGAAGGGAAATAACAAACCCTTCCAGCTTTCCAGTGATGGATTCCTCTATACATCTTCAGGAACTCCCACTAGGGAAAGCAGATTATATGATGTCTAACTAAACATACTAGTTTCCTCTTTCCTAGCAAAGAAGCGTTCATAAAAATGAATAACTAAATTACCTGAAATGTTATTGCCCTCTCAAAGGACACATTCTGCAGCTGGATGCACAGAGCTGACACGCGGTTTGAGAGGGAAAGCACACGTACACTGAGTTACAGCATCGTCTCCGAGTATAAAACAGAGTGAGATAAATCACAGCAAGACCTGGGCAGATCTATGGTAAAAGGCATTTCCAGTTACAACTGAGACAAGGCACACCACGTGGGTGTCACAAATGGTCGGGGGAGAAAGCAGAGGCAGCTGAGGGAGCTGAGGGAAGGGTGAGAAACCCGCTATGTTCACAAGACAGAGGGGCTCTGACCTGCACAGCCACGTTGGTGAAAGCTGTGGTTGTTTTCATCTAGCCGACAAACAGCTGCCCTGGCAAAGCAGATGAACCCAGCAGTGGTTTTGGACCAGTGCTGCATGAATATCTGCTCTGCTGCTGCTTAATTTGTGCTCTGGCTCCTTCGTTCTTCGTTACTCTTTGCTCTTCTCTGTTATCTGTAGTTTTGAATCAAACTCCAAGCCCCACAACTCTCCATACGGTCTCCATTGCTGCTGTCACACAACCAGAACCCGGTCAGCCACTGCTATTTGGTCTTGTGTTAGACATACAATGGAAAGTGTTTTCAAGCACACACATTTCCCCCCCTCCAAATCAGATTCTTACAAAAGACACCGTCCTTGCTTTCAGTTAAAATATTGCCATCGTATGATTTCCCAGCAGGAAATGTATTACTGCGAATACAAAAGTTGGCCCAAATGACTGAATTCTCGAAGCAACAAAAACGATACTGGTGATTTTATTCAGCATGTGTCCAATACGATTTTCCATTCAGAATCCACATTTTTAATGCTTTTCTTATACCATTCTAAACATTACCTTCAGCTTTTATGGAGTCCCTTAGAAAGTTTTCCCATTTGTTTACCAGAAAACTTAAATCTTAATGATTAAATAATAGGACATTTATATACATCAGTGGTTCTTCTCAGATACTGGGCTCTAAGTACATACAATGTCTATTGAGTAAAAATAAAAAAGAAAAATCCAGTCATGCAAATCATCTTACAAACCATGTTTCATTTGCTTTGAAAATTTTTACTCTGTTACTGGCATATCATTTTAAAACTAAGCAGACGATTCTCAAGGTTGCATTGTCCATTTCCACTTGTTTGTTTTGCCGTTTTGAAGAACTGAGGGGCCACATGCGACCGCAGAAGGTACTGGCAGGGTAATTATGCTTCTGCTACCACCAACCACTCCAAGCCCTGGCGTGGACGTGTTTGAAAAACCACCTAACCTTCAGCTAGCTGCACTGCTTTATTTCTGAACAGCACATCACAACATCAGCATAGATAGCACATTGTAACCGGTTGGGTGATTCCACTTAATAATTTGTCAACACTAGGACCTTTCATCATTTTAATTCCGGTTTCGTTTATGAATTAAAGGTCATATATAGAGCACAAATGAGGTCTAAATTTAGTCACAGCAGACCACAGTTCCACATAAAGACAAATCTTCAAGTTATGTTGACCTGCTAGGAGACAAAGATAAACAGCACAGCAAACATGTACCTGCAATGCACTGCTTCCCTATTAAATATTAACTGTTTCATTTACATTTAAATGAACTGAGCAGCAATGGATAGACTTCCCACTACTGCTGTTTGGTGCTGCTGTCATGGAAAGAAGCTGAAGACAATGTGGGCTGTATGGGGGCAAATGACGCAATCCCAACATCCGCTCAAGTGACTTCAATGACGACCATTCTCCAGTCTTGAAAGATAATCCTAAACAGCATCTTTTTTTCCTCTCCTTCTGTAAACACATCTGTTCATAAATAACTTAGATGTCTCCTTGACATTCATGGTATGTAACTGAAGCTGAAGTAGAAAAGGATGGGCGGCGTACAGCACTGAGGAGATGTCACAGTACTTTTGTTCGGGATTTTGTTAAGTGCGGGTTGCTACCATCAGCCATCAGAGACGGGCGGAGTGACCCACCCATATTTTTCATGGGTCTTCACCAAACTCTTAAACGTTGCTTCAGCTTCCTTTCGACTGAACGACTTTTTTGATTTGCCAGCTTTTCTGCAGATACGGCCCTGCACCGAACAAAAAAGAAAACCTTCATTAAGCATGTGAATATATGCAGCTGGAAACCACCGCTTAAGTTTTCAACACCTCCAGACATTAGGCGGTCGCTCGCAGATACCAGAAAGCATAGTTCCCAAACTGGGGCAGACAAATATGCTATTAGAGATCATTAAAAATGATAATGCACTAATGGAGAGGGAAAAAAAAAAAAAAAAAAAAGACCCCTGCGGGGCTGTTTCTCCCCAGCGAGCCCCTGTGCTGGCACGCAGCCCGGCAAGCAGCACGCCGCCGGGCTCGCCGCTCCTCTGGCCACTCGGGGACCTGAGCAAATGAAGGCAGGGATGCCTGCCCTGCGGCACTCGGTGTGCCAGCCCTCACCTTCCCCTGTGTGGTCGGAGGGCAGCCCTGAGCAGGCAGGGACTCCGTGCAAGGTGTGGCCCCAGGCCCCTCCCTGCCGCAGAAGGAAGGGGCTCCCCAGGTCTCCCCAACGCCCCAGGGACCAGCACGGGGCTGAGGAGACACACAGACATCTCTGAGCAATTTTTACGCCACACTCCTAATACAGCCCGAGGTGGGACTGCGGGGGAGCCGATGGCTGGAGAACCCCATGGGAGTGAAGCGCTCCGGCCTGCTCCGTCCCAGCGCTCCCCGCACCCACCCCACCGCACCCTGCTGCCATCGCAGAGCAGCACTACAAAGCGCTCCCTTCCCATGAAGCACGCTTCATTCTTCTTCTCCTCTGAGCCACCAGAAACAAATAGCTCTGGAATTTCTTGCAAGCAGGAGCACCTCAAAACCAACCTGCTTCCAACCTACACAAAAAATCCTCATTTACTTACTACTGCCTCATGACAAGTTGGCTTGATGATACATGAATATATACGCATCTAAACATACTGCATCTTCATTCCTTTGCACCTAGATGTTACTTCTAAATGCACAGCGGTATAGAATTTCAAA
This sequence comes from Penelope pileata, assembly GCA_013396635.1. Classification (NCBI taxonomy): domain Eukaryota; kingdom Metazoa; phylum Chordata; class Aves; order Galliformes; family Cracidae; genus Penelope; species Penelope pileata. The sequence continues at coordinate 108,553 of WBMW01005481.1, read as the reverse complement.
TCCTGGCTTGGCAACACAGATATTTAGTTGAGTTATTAATAGCCCACCCTATTTTGCACATTGGTCCGTGTCAATTACCAAGACACAGAAGACACAAGAAAGAAAGAAATACAGCTGCAGATTTATTCCACTCTACGGCACTAATACTATTTGAGGTATTTATGCCTACTGGATTTGTCACAAAATAGATGTTTATTGGAATCACAAGTGTAATAATCCCTACACCTACTGCACTTTGTTAGAATATATCGTATTTGGTGATGATCCTTGATGATTTACTTGATGACCCTTGGGGTCCCTTCCAACCCAGGCCATTCTACGATTCCGTGAGTTGGTGAGCAGATGCCATATTACAGTGTTACGATTATTAAGAACCAAGTCAGCATGTTCTTATTTTTTTACTCTTCGGCTCAAAAGGATGCAGCAGGCTGCATTTCTGCTTTCTGTATTTTGCTGTCAATTTGGAATTTAGAAATGACAATTGTCATTCTTAATCACATGTAACAATATTGAGAAATTGACAAGCTACATAGAGATAAAAGAAAATACAAGGTAAAAAGGGAAGACAAACTCTATCCTCAGAGTATCACTACATGAGAAATGATTCCTCTGCAGTGAACAAATCACTTCATTCTAGAAAGCTGTCACAGTATTGCGCAGACACAGTTCTGTGTTCAGCATCACTGCTATAACAACACTGTGGGCACAGGACGCTAAAGCTGCTTCTTGTTCCTGTTTTTAAGTTGTTTTCCTGTGTGTTTTGACTTTTCTGGTTCCAGAGAACTTAAGATTACGAATGGCCTCTAATTCTAATGTATACACACTTGGTTTTCTCAAAAATAGCTATTTTAACTTTTGATGCTCTTCCTTGCTTTCTTCCTGTCCCCCATTATAAACTGTCAGCACACTTTCTCTTAAAATAATCTCCTACTAGACTAAACAGCAAGACGCTTCCCTATCCCCATACCAACTTGGCAATTAGTATTTTACAAATAAGGATGGTCTGATGGGTACTCATCTAACGCTGCAAACAAATTTTCTTAGAAAATGCTCCTTTTAAGTTTTGACAAAATGAATAATTAAATAAAACTAATTTTCAAAATCTCACTAGTGCTACTTTTAATATTGCTCTTCCCTGGAGAACTACAGTTCCAGTTGGGTGCTGCACAGGCAACACATTCCCACCGACTTGTTAGATTCCATATCCTGCAGTAGTTACAAAGCACGTTTCGTATTTTCTTCCCAGTCCAAGCTTCTGTTAGAAGCATGCTTGGGGAAATCACCTCACCAATTAAATACTTTTAAATGTAAATGTAAATATAAACCTGCTTTACTACTTAGCTTATGGATTAGGTCCATTTGCTATCTTTTGTCTTATACACATGGTATTTTATAGTTTAAGGCTTATACTCCTTTCTGAATTGTTTGCACAGCACCTAAGACAGCATGATCTATGTCCTCCTCAGTTTTAACAAAGTTCTGATACTAATCTGCAAAAGAACTAAGTAAGAATTCTTCGGTGTTAGAATAACGCAGTGAGTATCACATCAGCTAAAATGCTACTGAAGTTACAACAGACAAAATTAGCTTTGTCCCACAATTTTTTTCTCATACTTGTTTTTAACGTAACAAATCAATAAAGCCATTTCTAAAACACAAGCAAGTACTGTACACAGGTTATATGTAAACTGTGCCATCAAAGACCACCTAATCGTACTAGATGCAGCCTATCTATTTCTATATACTTACTCAGCAAACCGGGTTAGCACTGTCTCTTACTACCCAATACCCTGCTGGGTGTTTATAATTTGGATAAAATTTAACCTTGCAGATTGAAAGTCGCCCTTCCTGGTGCCTCAAGTAAATCTGAGGTGAGAAGAAAGAAGGGTGCAATGTCAGCCAAAACAATTCAGACGATTTTGAGTTGACACTAGAGCAATATCTGCAGTGTTAATGATTTTTTATCTCTTTGTCATTGCCACAAAACTCTTCCCCAGCTTAACTAAAAAGGGCATTTTATTTTATGCGCAATTATAAAATATTGCCAACAACCGTTTCAATGGGCACTGTTACCAGCTCTGACTACATCTTGTTTTCCAATTGCTGCTCAAACATACAGTCATTTCAATTCTGGTCAGGAGACCATGAGCTGCTGCATATTGTAAATATGAAAAAGATGGTAAATACAGTATGCAAATACCGTACTGGCCACAGCTCAATTGCGCACCACTGCAGGTGGACTGATTTCCAAGCCACACACGTCACTACTGCCGTGGCAAGGCACACAGATCATTTGCATCACTGATGTTCTGAGGTGTCCAGCACCAAATCAAGAGAAGTACCAAACCCACAGCTGAACGAGATCAGCACATTCCACAAAAGATTTAAAATGACGGAGAAAACCCGAGAAAGGCTTTCATAAAGATATTAATGTAAACTTTAGCGATGAGAAGTCGCAACAGGAGCTTATTTAAGTACTTGCAATACTTTCAGACACTCGCAGAGAGCTTTTCATGAAGGGATAAATTAAAATAAAGAGTTGAAGAGAACATTTCAGATTCTGCCATCTGCTGTAACTTCATGTACTTACCAAGATATAATTTTAACAAGCTAGAAACATACGAAAGGTGAAAGTAATGACACAGCATCCAACTGGTTTGCACAGCCACGCTGAAACGCAGAAGGACATGTGCTGCACTGAGCCTCCTTACTGATCTGTGCTCCTGCTGTGTGCGGCTTTCAATGTCACCCATCTATTCTTTGCCCAAAATCGTGAGCTGGAGTAAAAAGCTGGTCAGGATCCAGTCCAAAACCCTGGTAACTGCCAGATAACTGGCACGTGCTGCAGGTCACCTTCACAGGACCCTGGCCATACTGAGTATTGCTCCATATTCAGCACAAGATCACAGCTAAGTCTCACGTATGGTTTGGCACCCAAATTTACAGATCACTCCGGGCAAATCTTGGAGCTTTTCTACTTCTCAGTGTCTCTGCACTCTCCACAACCATGAGAGCATCTGCACGTGCTCTCCTCGAGAACATGGCGTGACAGTGACGCACACCCTCAGCAACACAAAACTCAGTGCCAAAGAGCTCCTCGAAGTCGCTCAGCACTGTTATCAGGAACGTGCTGCATCTTTTCTTATCCAACAGCATCATGTCATGAAGTGGTCTGCAGACAGATTTAAGCTGTGTACAGAGATACCAAATGTGAAGCCTGAAGCTCTTCAGCTTGGAATTCAACTCCAACCATCTATCTGCCCACATCTAGCCTTCATGCTATGAAATACAATCCTGACATTTCTTTCTTTCTGTTAGTTCCAGTCTCAGGATGGCCTCAAGGGGATTTCTTTGGCAGCAATGAAGGCATTTATCTCTCTCATCAAACCAATTACAGTAGCTTCCAGAGTAAAACCCAAGAGCTCTGGCATAGCACGCAGAGTGAGGTGCTCTTCCTTCTTGTACCACTTTCAGCACAATCTGACTATGGATGGGTGATCAGCCTCTCACGGGGTCATACAGTCACAGAAATGCTGGCTGGAAGGGACCTCTGGAGGTCTCTAGGCCCAGGCAGACACTTGGCAGGCCAGGCAAGGCCAGACACAGGCCTGCTGCAGCACTGCGCAGCCACGTCCTGAATCCTTCAGGGACAGAGGTTTCACTCAGCCTTGCTCTGATGCAGGTCCCTGTGTTACTGGGCCCCAGTTTTTCAGAGATTCATTGTATGCAGCCACCAGTCTTTACGTAACTGAGGTGATTCTGAAAACGGCCTCAACCCCTGCAGTACACATCTCTGAGATGCCAAAGCAAACCTTTCAGGCACACAGGCTTTCTTTTTCTGGCCTGTTATCAAGAAGTTGTATTCATTACAAACAGTACACATCCACCAGACTCAGAAGCAGAGAGGCCTTTGAGTTGTTAGCACTGGTCTTAACACAAACCCCTCAGTCCTGCATTCCTTTCATTAATCCCTGATGTGCAAACAACTCAAGACTGGTCTTCCAAGGAAACCATGCCTGTTTTCTGCACATGGGGCTAAATGTGGCCCACGTGTCTGAGTCAGTACAAGGCTGCATGGGCAAAATTTCATTTCCCCCCTTCATCTCTTGAATGGCTGTGCCATATCACAGCTTTCCATGTCCAGAAGGAAGCAGGCTGTAGTGACTCATTTCTAGGTAAATGCTGGGAGAGAGAAAACGAGCAGAGGTTTAGACATGTACTCAAAGGGCTGTAGGAAGTCCCTGTGCCACACACGGCATCTGTGGGGATCCCTCCAAGGACAGGAGGGATGTGTCCACATTGCTCTATTGCTCTTCACAGCCTATTCAAAAATGCAGATTTTCCGGAGAGCTGGAGCACAGCACGAGGCTCTGGTGCATAACATGTTCCATTAATGCGCCTGTGACGAATGGCCTTGGGCCTCAACTGTGCAAAGCCATGTGCTGTGTAAACACAGCCAAATCTGTTCAGATAAGTAGTGGAAGAATACATCACTTAGGCCTGAACCAGTCCTGTTCTAGAACATTTAAACAAGTTTCCAGAGGAAAACATTTCTACCAGCTTTAGAGAAGCATTCAAAAGCAACACAGTGCTGAAGGGAGCTTCTGCAGCGCTCCCAGGGCAATGACTGCAGTGTGCCACATCGCTGCTGGACTGTAATATACACACGTTCTCCTCCCAATTACACAGCTTAAATTATTTTTTCCTTCACACACTGATGAAGCACAGTTGATCACGTTTCAGAAACTGCATGCAGCTCATACTGCGCTATTGGTAAGTATTACCTGTAGCCAAAACAAAGCAGGATAGGAAATGATACAAGCAAATAGTTAATGTTGCAGCGCAAGTGAATTAAAAACGCAATGTCTTCCCGCAAATGCGCAATTTCTGAATATTCCTCTTGAATATTTCCTTGTCTTTTTTGATCTCCTTTTTAAGGATAATCCATAGAAAGTGGAACCTCTGCAAATTTCAGCTTTAAAGCATCCTACAAATTGCTCCTTTTGGGAACGTGACTGTGCTTTGTTCAGGAAAAAGAAATCTGAGTTCCAGCTGAGCAGTTATTAACACTCCCTCGTTTGGTGCGAGCAGCTTTTAATCAATAGGAACACCTACAGCCCCAACCCCTGACAGCTACAGGGCACCCTGCTGCTCCGTAAGGCCAGCACGGGCAGCAGCACGGCTTCAGCAAAGCTGAGGGTTAAGAAGCTTTCTTTGTGCATTTAAACAGTGGGACAAACTTTGTTTTGGCAAAAGAACAAGAAAATCTTGTCAGCCAACCACATCCTTGAAACTTGCCTCCAGCCCCGAAGCTACGACATGAGTTAGAGCAGAACGCAGGTGGGCTTCCACCACACGACAGCCCTGCCATCACACAGCACCTGCTGGGCCGGAAGCAGAAGGGTCATTTTCTGCGTCAGTTTTCTGGCGAGCTCCCTGGAGTACCTCTCTCTGTGCTATCAGGTACCAACACGGGTACTGACAGGGACTGTCTTGTCCAGGTGAAAAAGCCAGGAACACGACAGCCCTCTCTGCACGACCCCACAGGGCCGCTACATCATGAAACCAAAGTTACCCAGGTTGAACACTGCCACAGCTGCAAAGCAACTCGAAACAAAGCAAGGCAAAGCAAAGCTCCCTTTGTGACAGGTGCTAAAGCCAAAGGAGCCACAGCCCTGACAGCAATGTCTATCTCCGCATTTCCCAATGTTACACCACACTGACAGAAACTGAACAAAGGAAAGCAAAAAGCAGACCACCTCTGGGAACATTTACATGATGGAAGACCAAATTCGGTAGGACTGATGTCACAAGCTGCTGCGCTTGTTCCTTCATCTCTCGACTGTGATATGCTTCGTACTGATGCACGTGGACATCTTAGTCATGGAGCCCCCATTTCTAAGTGCTTTAAGCACGTATCCTCACATCACCTTTGGAAAAAGGATGACCTGCACTTCAGAGATGGGAGGGAGGACTACGGAGGAGCTGTGTGACTTGCCCATGGCTGCACCTGAAGCCAGCAGCACAACCTGGACGCTAGATTTGGATCACCAGCTTTAGTGCTCTAACTAGGAAACTGAAATGATTAACTAAAAACTGTTTTTCCTCCTACACTTAATCATTTCAATCCTCAGTACATTTTATAGAAATACTTAATTTTGTCAAAATTATAGGAAAATTGACATTTATAGAAATTCATAGACAATTTGGCAAAATTAACTAACATCAATTTCCTTTTCTTTCTGATTTTTTTTCTTTTTATGGGCACATATTCAGGAAATAAGCCCTACTCCTCTTACTGCAACCGGGAGTTTGTTACCATTACCATTCATAACACAAACCTAGAAACAGGAGAAACACCTCGTCATTCTACAGCTCATAAAACTTAAGTATGAGAAACATCTGAGCTCCGGGCCATTTCGTAACGCAGCCTCACTCTTCCTTCCTCAGGTTTATTTTCACTCAGCTTTGCATGCAGATCTGGGACCACTGCTGATTTGTAACTTTACCGAGGAGCCACTGCAGAAGTCTGCTTTGGCAGGGAGGTTGGACTCGACGATCTCTTGAGGTCCCTTCCAACCCCTACAATTCTGTGATTCTGTGAAGTAACAAAGCTTTTGAAGAGCCCGTGCAAAAGAAGATGCCATCAAATGAGGATCTTCAGTTTTAACAACACGCACAAAATCATGAAGCAGATAAAAAGCCATTTTCCAAGGACAGATTCTGCGTGTGCAGGAGGAAGGCACGTGGCACACATCTGTCACAGGCGGCTGAGTACAAGCATGCTGGATGCACTGCTCCTCGGTCTGGTGTTTAACAGGAATGGGGCAAGCTAGATGGGCACCTTGGTCCTACCTCAGAACAGGAACCACTTGCCTATGTTAAGTATGGTGCCCACTTCCCTGCTTTGTGCAGACAAAGCACAAAGCACGCTTCTGTTTCTCCCTAGCGCATGCTTTCATGCACCATCCTGTGCAGCAGCTTGTCCTGCAACTGCCTGAACCTACCTGATTACCGCTGGTTCTGCTGAGAGGTAAAACCTGCCACGAGGAGTGTTCAGCATTCTCCAGGAACAACCCTGCAGCGTGCAGCTGAGCCAGGTGTCAGGGCAGCCCCGAGCCACGCGCTCTGCAGCAGTACAACAGCACTCAAGAAAAAGCCGGCATCCAATTTACACGTCAGACAACTGCATCCTGCGCGTATTAACACATCTTTTGAGCTGTTCAGACAGCGTAATCACCACAGCCTCTAAAGTTCTCCCTGTTTAACTGCAGAGTAATTGTACCTGGCAATCCTTGCGTCCCCCCCGGCGCCTAATGTCAGCGTCACCTTTTTTGACAATTGCAGAAGATAATTTGTAAACTGGAAACGTCATGTGAAGGACTGAACATGTCAGGGAAAGAGATATTCACAGTCTCTCATCAGTGCAAAAGAGCTCAGATGGGAAAAAGAAACGCAGCTACTATTAAGTTACTTAACCAGCACCCCGCTTCACGGCCACAGATTCCCATCAGAGGACACACCTGACAGTAAGGCATCCATCACGTGAGGACCAGAATTATCACAGAGCTACAGATCTTTGATCTGGAAGTCTCTGGTCACGCAAGGAAACCCCTAGGCACTGTGTAGATGCTAGGAAATCAGCCTGTTATCAAGGCTAGCCTGTATAAGGAAGAGTAAATCTTCCTCCCAGCAGAAAGTAGGCTGCTTTGGTTACTCCTTCCTGAGAACATCGTGTCACCCCTCAGGGACTAGGCTTTCTGCATTTGAAAAAATGCAATTCCTCCACAAAGTACCTGACAGAACACATAAATGCTACAGCTCACTCTACTTGAACACTTCCACTTAAGAAAACGAGGGCTTCTTTTACAGCTTAAGGAAAAATTTTGCTCTTCTGAGCAAACTCAATTTTGTTATCCAAAGCTTCAATTCTTTTAAGTTTTGATCAGCCAAGCACTGCAAGGAAGAATTAGTCATAAAGGTATACTTCGAAATAGGCGGTTTGTTTCAATTCAGCGATTTTACTTATTTGATGACTATTTTAAGAATGATAGCTAAATGTGTTTTAAAATCTCTAAAAATTTTCCTTTCTGCACTTTGAAGGGGTAAAATGGAGATTCTGTTCCCTCTGCTTTTTAAAAGAATTAAAGCAACCTCCCACTTGAAGGAGTCGGAATCCTTGTGTCTTCATTCCTCTCAGTGGAATGTATTTGCATAATAATAGAGTCTATAGTCAGAACGGCAATATATCAGAGTACACATGAACAATGTTTTTTCCAGCCCATTCATCATTCCCAGCACCTCAGCATGGCAAATATATACGCTCCCTCTTAAACTTCAGCTTGAAAATCTGAGATTTCTCAATTGCAATGAAAGGGAAATCTTAGAAGGCTGATTTTCCTCTACAACTAAACAATATTCTTTGTTACCTCTTCAACATCGCCTTTGTAGCTTTTCATGGGGAACAAACCTCATAATATATTCTGTCTCCTCTGTAATCCTTGTATATTATTAGTCAATACATATTGTTTTCAGTCATAGTCCTAAAGCAACATCTCTTCCTGTGATGACAACTGGGATCACTCGCTCAGGAAATAAATCAAAAGCCAAAAGCAAGCCAGTTTTATTTTTAAGGTCCTAATATGGAGGTGCCCCCAAATAACTGAGAGGCCACTGACTTCTTCACACGTTTCTGCAGCATTTGAGATCAGCTAATTTATTCAAGGCTACAGTCCTCAAACTGAGTATCTGCAGTAGGAAAGTTCATGGATTTGCACTTCATTTCTGCTGTATTTGAAAACCTGGAGCCTGTTGACCTCCTGGACACCACGCAAGTCCTATCTGCTATCCGCTCCCCCAAGCTTTTGTTTGAAAGGATGAAGAGGGAGAGACTATGATTAACAGCTATATTCTGTATTTGTTTCTCATAAAATAAGCACATTTCTCCCGGCAGGAGCCAGCTGTAATGCATTTTTAAAATGGAAGGATAGATCAGTTTAATACTCATACAAGGCACGTCTCTCTTGAAGCAAACTAAAAGGCTACACGGAGGTATTTCTAACAATACAATGCACCGATATGATAACTTTTATTTGAATTCACAAAATTTTGCTACAAGAAATTAAAAATTAATCACAAATTATATTTTGACTTTGATTAATATCATAGGCCCAAATCAGCAACAGCGCTCACGGCTACAGATTCCCCATTCCTATTTCCGTATGCCCTGAGAAAATCCATATGCTTGCTGCATTGTTACACAGCAGAATGAAGGCCTATTTTCCTCAAAACAAAGAACCTCTTCCAGGAGACAACCTGCAGAATTGACAGCTACCTGACAGCTACCTGGTCGCTGTCCTCAGTCTCCACGGAGAGGGCAAGGGACTCACAAAAAGGACAAGAAGGCTGCTACTCATCAGTTGCTAGCTTAGGCCCAAGCTCCTCAGGGCATCTGAATCGGCTGTGTTAGCTGTTCTCAAAAAGAAAAACAAAACCAAAAAATGAGCAGCTCATGAGATATTATTTCACCATTCACATACATAGCTGCATCCTCTCTGAAGCTCCTACTAAACCAATGTCAAATCATTCCTCTCTGGACAGAAACAACATGGATTTATTTCATTTTTCCAACTGCCTGCTAACACCATCCAAGGAAACAAGCTGCGGTATCTTTTTCTTCTAAATAAAAAGTACGAGCGTTTGGTTTAGTGCATTAAACAACTCAAAATCCTCTTCCACTTTGGGACAAAGTCTGTTTTTCCTCTGGGACTGTATCATCTGCCAAGTCTTCAGCTGTGAGCCCGTTCCCTGAGCCCGATGCCAGCCTCAGTCGCGTGCATCACTCAGCGAGGACCACAGGCAGCCTCCATCTCCTTCCCCGCTCTCCTGGGACAGGTGCTGCTCCCCCTGCCTTCACCCAGCCGCTCGGGTTACCAGTGTTATCACGACAGTGATACCGTTATCATGAAACTGAGAGCAACAGATGCATTTTTAAACCCCTCTCCTTGATTTCAGACTACTGTGAGGCAGTACAGCTTGGCAGGCCATTCCCACAGCCTGGCTGAGCAGACAGACATGGGAGGTCCCACCAGGCGGGAATGCCCAACAGTTGCCTCCAGCGTAACCAACAGCTGGTGCTCATGTTACATCCTTAGCACCACCCCAGGCTTCTGTTTCCTCAGGTGGGCTCCCAGCCCCACCGTGGCTGATGGCCACCTTGACAGGGGCTCAGCGGGGCCGAGCGTCTGCCCATGAGGGTGAACCCAGCAAGTGGCTGACTCAACACAAAGCCGTCCTCTCGAATCCAAGGCTGCAGTTGAGATAAGGACAACAACGAGTTTATAAAACAAGACTCTCGATTCCAGACAGATAAACAGTCTTAGGCCTTTGATGTACTGAGAATTCCCCTCAAGATACTGACTAGGCTGTGTGAATAATTGACTTTTTCAGCTGAATAGCTGAACCAACCAACCAAACAAACCCCAACTTGTTTGGTAATTAACATTTTTTTTTCTCCCTTGAAAACTGAAAAAAGCGTAGTTTGAGTTTGTTGAATTGTTCCAAACAGAAATTATCTCTTTCATTTAAAATATTTTCTTCCAGACAAAAGCCATCTAAAAATGCAATACAAGGTTTCTGATAAAAAACACGGGTATGGATAGAAACCCAAAATACTTACTGGGCCAATGGGAGTGCCTCTGTATCCCGCAATGTAGGGCACTTCCCAGGCAAGGTCACCTGAGGTATATGGATCCTGCCCGGGGAATCTGGAGAAACACCCATCCTACATGAAAATCCAGTCCCGTGAGACGTGCCCAGGTTAAAACTCCAGTGCAGATTTGGGAATCAGGACCTAACACCTCAAGCAGCGAAGTGCTACCTACTCCTTTCTTGGTTGCACACTGAGGTCTTCCTACAAACCTAACTCCTGACCCTGATGTTTCACCTGAGAAACGTCAAAGTGAATGGTCTCCGTTTTTCTTCTGCTCTGCTAAAAAGGTTTGCAAAATCTGTTAAAAAATCTGAAATTGTCAAGAATCTTGCCTCAAAATCTATTTCCAGTGTCAGCCTCGTTAGCTTTTTGATCACTTTGTCAAAAAAAAAAAAGAAAAAAAAGGTTCCATACATTCACAGGTCAACAGCTTGATATACCAAGAAGCCTTGCAGTTTTCACCGAAGAACTAACACCTAGCGCAGAACAGCAATGCTACAGTCAGTATTGGAAAATGGCACTGATAAGAAACAGTGAATGAAATCAACCACCTCAGCTTTATCATTCAAACTGTCAAAAGGGAAGATGTAAGCTGGTGGAAAGTTCGGTCCTGCCCACTCGCATCTGCGTTCGCGTTACAGACGCGCACCCTCGGATGTGTCACAGCCCTGACTATTTATGATGATTTCATGCCCCATCACCACCCTGCGCGTGGGTGACGTTTCTCCTGAAGGTCCCCAGGGCCCCGTGCTCCTGGCAGGACCTGCACAGCACAGCCTTCTCTGAGGACAGCTGCCCCAGACCTCAGCGCGAGCTGGGCTGCATGCACCGCTAATTACTGTTAATTTTTAATTTAGAAATTAAACAATTACCCCAATTTAGGCTGTTGCTATTTGTCTGGGAAGAGCCGCTGCAGCCAGAGAGACTGCCTACAGCACGACAGGAGTTACCCAAAGCCAGCCCCGCAGCTCAGGGGAATGCAGTTCCCCTATTGCCGACATTTCTGCAGCTGTATTTTCATTTAAAAGAATGACAGCCCAAAGCATGCTATCTTTAAGACAAAAACCGAAATGGGGATCCAAGAGTGCCTGCTGTATTTTGAGCCATATTATGCAATTGAATCAAGATTACATAACCAGAGTGTGATTACAGAAATGTGGCTCCCATTACACAGGGCCTGGCTACGGTTTCAGGGTGGCAGCCCATCGCGGATCACACATCTGCAACAGAGAAACTGCATTTATTGTTCACATCACCTATTAATGTTCCAGCTTGGAAGGCACGCACGGAGACTCTGAAACACGCATCTTACGGCTGTTTAGCCACTAAGTTACCAGCAGCCACTTATTTCAGCCTTTTATCTTACCCCATGTGCATCGTCTTTTTTGTAATTAACATCTTGAACTTCTGGAAGAACGTCATTGGAACTCTCGTATATTAAATGTGCCAACTAATGATGCCTACATAAACACCCCTCGTTATCAGAAACTACTATTACTTTCAGGAAAACCCTTAAAGTGTTCAGGGAAAAAAACAGATTATATAGCTACATATTTATTACTAATTCAATAATTTAGCGTTTTTCTTAACTGAGTCGTTTTACGATGTCAGTAAATCTCAACTGTTTAACATTCAACACTGCAGAAACGTGCTGAGTTGTTGAAAAACAGAGAATTTATCATTGTCCTCTTAAATCTTTGTTTAAAATAATGAGAAATACAATCGCCATAATAACAGACGGGCATGGTAAGAGCAGCTACAGAACTTCAGTGTACCTCAATAGGCTCCATGTAAATCAAGGTTCCTTTTTATTTTTTTCTGGTAGGTGTTTTTTCTATCCCAAGGTGACCCAGGGAAGTTGACCTCTGCAAATGAAGTGCAGGGAAAAATATGATCTGACTGAAAAAAGGAGCAGTAGGCCCAAGCCATACAGAGAAAAAGGAGGAGAAGCCACTTACAAACGAGTCCATTCGACACCCAAAATTCTGTGCTGAGACAAATGAAGTCTTTACACAGAGGCAAATAGGAGTAACCTTCTCCTTTCCAAAGAAATGGAAAATATGTTGTTATTTACTCTTCCCCCCTCGCCAAGCTGTGAACTGAAGAAGTCCCACAGCATCATGCACTGACCAGCAAGGAGCTGTCCGTGCCCACCGGGCTCAAGGGCGTTCACGAGGCGTGCAGCAGAACCACCCCACCACAGCCACCGGGACGCTGCCTGCTACCGCGGGCACAGCAGACAGGCTGCCAGCTGCACCAGCAACCCAGCTACTGAAAGTATCTTACGAAATACTTCTCTTCTAAGGGTGTGCTGCAGGAGGGAAAGTAAAAAATAAAATCGAAATAAAACACGTTGATTCAGCTGCGGGCAGATGACTGAATCACGGAATAGTTTGGGTTGGAAGGGACCTCAAAGCCCATCCCATCCCAACCCCATGCCTTGGGCAGGGCTGCCACCCACCAGATCAGACTGCCCAGGGCCCATCCAACCTGGCCCTGAACGCCTCCAGGGATGGGGCATCCACTGGGCAGCCTGTGCCAGCGCCTCATCATCCTAAAAACAAGATAAGATAGCATGGGGAGCTGGGAATGAGGAGAGGAGGCTGCAGAGGCACCCTGCATGAGGTGCTCCCCTCAGGCAGCAGCATGCGGGGCTGGCACAACTCTGCCACAGCAGTGCCAGGTGTGGGGCCCAAGGGCCACCGCGGACAGCGGCAGACAAAGGCCCCGGGGGCTGCAGCCCTGCGCCAGAGGCTGCACTTCATGCAGGAAGCCTGACAGCACGGGGACCAGCTGACAATGAGGAGCCCCTCTTCTCTGGAAGGCAGGAGGTGACCCTCAGGCACCTTGGTGCCACCAGCAGTGCGGCCAAGCGGAGGGACACGCAGGAGGGCACGGTGGGCTGCTCACCCCTCTGTGCTGCCACACATCCCCACTGCGGGCAGCCTGAAGAAAGGACCTGGAGCCTCAGGCGCCTGCCCCACTCTCCCACCATCCGTTCCAGCATAGCGGACCTCTGGCCCTAGCCCAGCCAAGGTCAGCCACTCCGGGGCTGCCATCACATGGGGTATAGCCACTTGTGCCCTACCTGCCCCTTGACCAGGCTGGCGGCGAACTGCCTCATGACGGCCTCCACGGTGTAGGCGCTGGACCAGCCGCGGGGGGTGAGCAGCTCCATGCAGATGGCCCCGCCGTCCAGGACGTAGCCATTCTCCAGGCGGGGGCTGAGCACCCTCATGAAGGGCGGCGAGAAGGGGAAGTTGTCGGGGAAGGTGAGGTTGAGCAGGATGTACTCCGTGTTGGTCTCCTTCATGTCCTGCCACAGCACCGAGTCCTTGTCCACCTGGTGCAGCTTCACGTTCCAGTCGAAGAGGCTCTCGTCCACCAGCTCCACCGAGATGAAGCGGTCGCTGAGCCGCGCGATGTCCTGCAGCTCCTTCATCAGCCGCCGGCTCCGCACCTGCGTGCAGTGCTGCTGCCGGCCCGCGGGCGCCAGCGGCCCCGAGCCCGACGGCGGCGGCCCCAGCGCCGAGCCCTGCCCGGAGCCGGAGCCGTGCTGCTGCGGGGCCGCCTCCCGGCCCGCGCCGGGCTCCCTGCCTGCCTCCCGCGCCTTCTCCCGGCCGCCTCCCGAGCGCGGCGGCGGCGGCTGCTTGCCCGGCTCCGGCGCCTTCTTGCTCTTGCGGCCGCCGGGGCTGCTCTCGCTGCTGCTGC
>WBMW01005481.1:58642-93797 GCA_013396635.1 Penelope pileata | reverse complement strand
CAGCGCCGCCGCTCGGCCGCCCGCTGCCCCGCGGGGCACCGCGCTGCGGCAGCGCGGCCCGGGGCTGGGGGGGAGCCGGGGTCGGTGCACGTGTGTGAGTGTGTAAGGCACTGTAGGGCTGTGTGTGGTCACGTGCGAAGGCATAATTACACGTGTGACAGCCTAATGACACAGAAACGCATCTCTGTGTGTGAATTTGTTGTGCTGACAGGTGTATCTACCCACCTGAATGTACCGTCCCACCTGCAAAGCACAAAACAACTGCCCGCTTGTACATATATCTACTATATAGATATTATTAACCCGTATACAATGTACACGTCAGACATTTTAACCATACCTATAAAAGCTGATCATAGAATCACAGAATATCCCGAGTTGGAAGGGACTCATAAGGCTCATCAAGTCCAGCTCCTGGCTCCACGCAGGAACCCCTAAAACCAAGCCCTGTGTCTGAGAGCATTGTCCAAATGCTCCTTGAACTCCAGCAGCTTGGTGCCATGGCCACTGCCCTGGGGAGCTGTGCCAGTGCCTGACCACCCGCTTGGAGAAGAACCTTTTCCTAGCCCCACCTGACCCTCCCCTGACACAGCTCCATGCCGTTCCCTCTGGTCCTGTCACTGTCACCAGAGAGCAGAGATCAGCACGGCCCCTCCGCTCCCCTCGTGAGGAAGCTGTAGGCCGCCATGAGGCCTCCCCTCAGCCTCCTCTGCTCTGGGCTGAACAGACCAAGGGACCTCAGCTGCTCCGCACGCGTCTTGCACTCCAGACCCTTCACCACCTTTATAGCCCTGATACATAATCTTGGTTGACAAATGGTATAAATACATGTGTCCATGTATTTCTCCGTGTTTGCTATTCCTGTACTTTCTGTGTGGTGACAATCTCCTGCGTTGACTGGTCCCTCTTGCACTTGCCCCCTCCTGGGTGAGCAGCTCCTTCCTTGTGGCACTGCTCCCACAGGGAAGCAAAGTTGATCCCTCACATCCATCCCCGCAGCCCTCTGCCCTCGGAGACTGGAAAACAAAAAGGAGAAAATGCAGTAAATACTTTGAGTTGGGGAGCGATGAAGGCAAGGCCCAGAGTGTGATGGTGTCTGTGGCACATGGTGTCTATGGTACAGCAGAGGGCAGCATGTGCAGATAGCAGCACTGCATTCCACAATATTTTTTCCAGCCAAACATCCCCTTCCCTAGGAATACTCTCAAGCTCCATTTTCTGTGGTTTTCTTGAAAAGTTGTTCTATGCTGCGCTTCTGTAAAGAAGCCCAGAGGAAACCACTTGGGCATCTTGAGAAGTGCTATGGGGCACATTATGTTTTCATCAAATCCTGGGTAGCTGACTTGCTTCCTCAAGAGCACTGGGATCTGTCCATGCTTCTGGCTTCAAGTTGTGTCAGAGGAGGTTCAAGTTGGATATTAGGAAAACATTCTTCTCAGAAAGAGTGGTCAGGCACTGGAACACGCTGCCGAGGGAGGTGGTGGAGTCACCACCCCTGGAGGCGTTCAAGAAACGTGGAGATGTGGCGCTGAGGGTTATCGTTTAGTGGGCATGGTGATAATGGGTTGACGGTTGGACATGATGATCTTAGAGGTCTTTCCCAACCATAATATTATCTGATTCTGTGATTCAGCTTTTCCCCTTTCTTCTAGCTGTTACGTAACCACTTTTACTGGCGGGTCCACATTCAGCAGGTGACCGTTACCAGCCACCGTCACATCAAACCAGATCCTACCAAACACAGATGGTCTCTTTGCCAGGCTTCACAAATTACAGATCTGCCTGATATACCACAGGTTAGAAAATCTTGCTGTTTTTAAGATCTAGATCTTAGAACGATATTTGCTTTTCAAAAATGGCATTATTAAGGGCTCTGAGTCACCTTAGTAAGATTGCAGTCTCTGCTTCAGTGAGCACGTGACTGGATCAGGACGTGCAGGGGATGGCAGGAGGATGTGGCTGTTCCTGCAGCTGGAGCAGGACACAGAGCGACATGGTGGGACAGGTCAGGGTGGGACAGGTCAGGGTGGGACAGGTCAGGACAGTCCTGGCAGGCGGCCACACAGAAGGAAGCACTCAGCAGCTGTCCCTGTCTGAGCATCGTGTGCCAGTCGGGATGGTAGGGCACATGTGCTGAGCTGAACCAGATGCCATTTAGCAACTGGAGGGAGCCTTTGTGTTGGCTTCATTAACGGTTCAGACTGAAAGGTCACTGCGTGGTGTTCCTGTGATAGTTGGCAGCAGGAGCTGCAGTCATCAATTCAACATGATGAAGGTTATTTACCTTCCTCATACGACTGCTGCGTTCTCTACCTGGTGGTCTGCAAAGGAAGACCAGAGCCAAGCCATGCCTCCGTGGCTTGGTGCCACTGTGTTGTAGAACCGCACGAGATGGATGATGGAGGCGATGAGAAAGCTGTTGGGGTTGTGTGGAGCGTGTGATAGGTGTGCCCTGACAAATGGTGCTGTGCTGCGACAGGGAGCTGCTCTGCCTGGCACAGTCTGTGCCCATGCTGTCTGTAGGACAAAAAAGCTGTGAAGATGTAGCCAACTCTTCTTTTTCAGACCTAGGCATCCTCAGCAAGGGAACTAGTTGGTTACTCCCGGATGGAATGTGGATGGCTGCAAGTCTAGGGCCTTGAGGAGAAACAGAGAATGAAACAGCTTGACAGTGGAGAACCTTCAGCGACGATTAGGCTGCCCTTATCCACATCTGAAAGAACTCTCTCTCTTCATGGAATCCCCATCAATTATTTTCCCACAGTATGTTACACAGCAGACACCTATCTATTAGCCATATTCGCTATTGTACTTTCCCATCAGTTTGCCAGGTGCAGAAGTCAAACTGAACTAGTCTGCAATCCCCGACACTGTCTTTCTGTTCTTTCTTTGGAGCAGAACTAGTTGGTTCTCTCATGGTATGAAAAATAGATTGACATCTGGCAGATGTGTCACCCACATCTTTACCTGGAGGGCTGCTTTCAGGCTAGCCATTGTGCATTGATTAGCGAAACCAGGCTGTGTTCAAAGCTTGGGTCTTTGAGCAGCAGCCCTCATCTTCACGTGGAGCACACTGCCGCTGAACTCAGGCTCTTGTAGTGGAGAGGCATCTGCCACCAGCTAGAGATTCAGAGCTCTGAACTGCTATTGCAGTTTGGTGTTGCTTGGGGCTGCAAAGGAAGTGGTGGTTTGGTTTGGTTTGTTCTTCCTAATATTGGCCCGTGATTTTTTCATTTTTCATTGAGTTTACAAAGAAGGAGTTACCTGAGACTCAGGTATAAGCTCTGATGTGTATTGTTTGCCGCAGCTTAAATGCAGGAAAGTTTTAAGGCCTGGGCACATTAGAAAATGTGACATAAATTGAACAGAAAGAAACATTTCTGGGATGACGAGGGGAACAAAAGGCACACCTTCTTAGGAGAATTAGAAGACCTGGCCTTACTGAGTATGCCCCAGCAAGGACTGAATGGGGGTGTGACACTTTATAAATTTATTTGAGAAGTAAATGTCAGAGTGGGATGTTGACTTCATCACATGATCGAATGGCTGTACAGTGAGTAATCCTGAATACATTTGGACTGGAAATCTAAAGGCTTTCAGCTATCTGGTGAATGAAGGGCTTAGACACCCTTCCAGGTGCTGGAAGCAGTAGCCTTCACTCTTGCAGGACAGGGCCTGAGAGGCCTACAGACGTAACTGTACAACAGAACAGGACAGGAACAGCTTGAAGATAGAAAATGAGGCTTATAGTATGAATCCCTTGGCATCTGATGTGTCGGCATCTCCAAGTGTGTGAGAAAAGAGATTAGATCACTGTTGATTCACATTATACTTATAAAAATTCTGTGCCTCAGGGCTTCCACCGGAGTTGGAAAATACGTAATTTTTTTCCTCTTGATTCATAATCTGTCTTCTGCTGGTCTTCTTGAGTTCCTTAGCAGGTGTGCAGATAGATTTTTACAGGTGGCATTAAAATCTTAAGGCTTGTGCGCCCTGCTCATGTCCTCAGGATGAAGCCAGCCTCTAGACCTGCAACTCTTTTAGAGTTATTTACCTAGACCAGCTTGGTAGGCACCATTGATTTCCTTTACAGTGTGGGACACAGTCGCCTTACCGGAACCAACTCTAGCTGAAGTTTTATTTATCAATTTCTTTGCAAATCTGAAAACACATTTTTTCCAGCAAGCAAGCTATTTATTCATCTCTTCTTCCTTTGCATGATTGAGTTATCTCAGTGGGCACCTTTGATTATTTTTCTGCCTCCTTTCATTCTCCAAAGTGACAATATGTCCAATACCGCTGGCACTTTTTCTTTGACTCCAGTCAATCCTTTGTGTTCCCTTAAATCTAATCACATTCTCTCATCTTCCTCTTTATAGCTTACATCCGTAAGAAAGGTCAATTGCAAAGCATTTATGGGTAATAGACTCCTTCTCCTTTTTCCTAAGGTCTTAGGGAATGCTTAGATCAGCACTGTCATGACCACAATAAGAGGCGTGCTTTGGCTTCATGTTTCTCAAACTGCCAGTTATAACTCCCAGGCTACCATGCACAAAGTTCAGAGGGGGTGACAAAGGATTGGAAAAGCTTTAAGAAATAAGATTAATTGAAAGATTACTGGCAATAGCTCAGTTCCTCAAAACTGAGGAGTGTGTATGTACATAGACTGTCATTCACTGTCCCCAGGAGCTGTGATCAGGTCTTCCCAGGCTGATCCTGGAGAAGCTGCTGCTGCCACCAGCTGGTAGTTCACTGGTCCGTGGCTGGAGAGGTGTCCCAGGAAGGCAAGTAGGCCATGAAGGAGATAACATCTACAGAAAGTTAAAGAAATGCCACTTCAGCCCAAAACACATTCTGGAATTTGACAAAAGACAAGACTTGTATTATGTTAACAGGGCAAACTAATGATAGCATTGACAGTAAGCAGTTATCCATTGGCAAGGCTGGAACATCAAGCATACTAAATTCAGAGCAGCAGACATGCAACACTTGCCCTTTTTTTGTGACTGGATGGTAGTCATCTGCTTCACCACTTCAGTTCCACAAAAACATTTTGGGATGACACTTCCTTTGTACTCTGGAGGTAGAAATGGCAGCTCCTTGCCTGCTTCACAGCTGCCTCTCCAAGGCCGATGTAAGAAGGAATCCAGTGAACGCTGTTACATACCATGCAAAAAACAAATGGTTTAGTGGCCTGACAAATGTTCTGCTGTCATTCTGTCATAGATGTTGTATGCACAGTCATAGATGTTGTAAACACAGTCATAGATGTTTTGCCCCACCTATGGAGTTGGTGCAGATCAGTAGTTCTTTTCCTGCCCACGCGCTATGCATGAAGGTGCACACAGACCTTGGATCAGAAGCTGTGTGTATCTTTGTAGATTGGCCACTGGGTTTGTAGAAGATATTGCAGGACAAAGTGCTTACTGTTGCTAAACTTAATAGAAGCCTCGATCTGTTGGCTTTCTAATGACAGTAGAAGTAAATCTGTGCTGGAGTGCTGGAAGGATCTGTGTTTTCTAGTGGGAAAGAGGGCACCCATCCCTACAAATCTTGCCACAGGAATCATAGATATTTTTTGAATCTGAGCCAATGGTGGCATTTGTATGTGAAATACAAAAGCAGGAGAACATGGAAAAACAGAAGAGGCTTCATCCAGGTTTCTAGGTAAGAAATATATTGTTATAGTGTCTCAGGGGTTTATGCCGAGGCCTTGTCCAAACCTGTGGTGCGTGTCCAAGGAGACTGTAAGTCTGCCACTGTGGTTCTGGTGGCAGAGAGAAGACAGAGCGGAAGGGCTGACGTCAGCCTCATGGCACAAGGTCTTCAGCAGGCAAGGGACCAAGCAATTCCTGAATCATTTTATCTTGATTCCCTCCTGTTCCTAGAACAGGTAGGCTCTTCCTCTTCCCTCAGCCCCTTTTTGGTACCAGGGCCCCTTTCTTCTGTATGGTCAGCTTTGCCTGGCGTGGCCCCTAGAACACTCGGCGTCTTTTGCATCTTCATCCTCGTGCAAACAGTATGTGCCTGCCAAGATGGGCTCATAGCTCAGGCAGAGCTCATTGCTCCCTTTCAAAAGTGCCCACGGAGAGAAGAGAATTGAGGAAGACGAGTCCACAGTGGTGACACACCATGGTGGGCTGTTACCCATACCAATCTTCCCTGCCAACACCTCCACCTCTTGGCCACATTTTGTTTCACAGGTGTTTTGTGTGGACTTGCTGAAACTGCACCCCAGTCTTCTGAACTGCTGGGGCACGAGGCCCACCAGTATGGGTGGACATGGCAGTGCTGCGAGGTTTTGTCTAAAGGCCTGTGGTGGCGAGAAGAAAGGAAGAAGGATGTACGAGAAGAACCAAGATACATGACCTGTGAGGTGGTCATCACAAGAGAGGGCTTTTCCTGCTCTCAGAGAGCGGTCTGAGAGCATGTGCTATGAAAGTTTCCGTCTTGGAAAATGAGGGATGCTGAACGCCCCCGCACATGGTGTTTCTATAAGATGACGCTAAGAATATATGTGGTGTGGCCTAAGGCAGGGCTTGTGGAGGCATGCAGGGACATGAAGCTTGTTGGAATAGTGTTGGACTAACAGGCTGAGCAAGGCAAATCTGACACAACCTCATCCATACAGTTTGTAAGAAGAGGGCCCTGGAGCAACCCTTGTGCCAGAATTGACCTGGCATTCGTCTCACATGAGGTGAGCCAAATCACTCTGAAATCAGCTCTGGGAGCAACGTGGCAGAGTAGGTGATCTGTTGCCAGGGACACTCTCAGGAAGACTTTTATTTGGCAATAGTACTAGCAGGGTTCCCCAGGGGACCTGTTCTGGCAAAACTTAATGGTTGTGTTGATGATCTGGAGGTAAATATAAAATTGGAATTAAAGGAAAGGGCATGCAGGAAGGCTGGTGAAGTGACAAATAGTGAGGAGGCAGCCTAAATCGAATAGCTGGGTTTGTGAAATAAATGTATTTTAAATGCAAACAATTTGCAAAGTCATCTTCCTAGGAGCAAATCGTGCTAGTTCATTTAACTGGAGAATATATTTTCTGTAGTGGCAATCCTGAAAGGAAATTAGGATTCGTAACATGCAGAGCAACCCGAACTCCCACTGGAATCTTGTGGCAAAAAGGAGTTTTGCAGTCCTGTAGCGCATTAACAAGAAAGGAGCGAGCAGTGCAAGGCATGGGAGAACAGGGACGCACACCTCTGCAGAGATTAATGCCAGATTTCGAGGTATTCTTCCTTTTTCTGATGATACTGAAAAATTGGAAACACTGAAGAAAAAGCTGAAAGTGATTCAAGGAAATGATGTAAACAGTTCCATTTATTTAATTTATCATAAAGAGGACTGAAAGATGATTCAATTATTTGAATAAAACACCAAATAGATATCTTAGAACAAAACTAACTGGATAATAAAGCATTTCTTCATCAGGTAGACAGAGATGTGGAAAGAATAGATACCTATAAATTAGAGTCTCATGCAGGCAACTTCTGTGAGTAAAACATTTTAAGACTGGTTGCTGGACATGAACAGTAAAGAAAATATCCTTCCCAGAGATGCAGGCAGATTGTAAAGAGGGTAGAATAAGAATGGACAAGAGCGTGAAGAATGACTTTAAAATTGAAGAGGTACTTAAACTCTCCAGAAAAAAAAATAGAAAAAAGTAGAAAAAGAGTCTTTTGTTCAATGTCTACCTGTAGTATCACTGTGCCTTTCAGGAAGGACCTTTCTATCTGCTGCAGGACCTTGCTGACAAAACATGACAAGGTACCCCAGAGAGCTGGGTGGCTATTGACTGTGTCCAGGGCATCCACACAACAGCATGGGGGGAAGGAGCTACATGTGCAAGCCTTTTGCCCCATTGTGTTCTGGAGCTCCCCAAAGCTTACTGCTGCCCATCTGCTCCTAACTCATATACTGTGACGGGTTTGAAGCTGAGCAATTCAGAAAGAGCCTGGAAGACCTGATAGTCACAATTTGAACCGGAGGCAGCTCCTGGGCCATTCTGGTGCTCATGAGACCCTTCATTTTGATCCAGCTGAATTCTGTAGTACTTGCTGGTTCCAGCCTCTCCTGCACGAAATCCAGGCAAGCTTCAGAACTACTTCCAGTGTGAAGCTAATGGCACCAGTAGTTCCATACTGGATGCAATGGTGGCCCTACACAACCTAGTGGACATATGATTTAAACATTTTTCACCACAGGATAAATGTGTGAATGCTTAGTAATTTTTTCTGATTTTCTGATTTGTTTCATTTTGAACCTATATGAGCATTATTTCTTTTTTTTTTTTCTTTTTTTCCTTATACATCATGAGTTATAGCTCTTAGAAAAACTAAAAGTGCCAGGAAATGGCACAAACACAGAAACACACACATCCATTCTGTTTAACAGTTACAAAGGTCCCCAGTTAGCTTTTTTTGGCCTGGACCAACCAGCAATTTTCCAGAAGTGCTTTCAGGCACATTTTAGGAGCTAGAATATAGATAAGGACTGCTGCATACCACTTGGACTCAGAGCTGGAGGATGGTCCCAGGTCCATTTCATTTGCTAGCACACATCTGGTCTGGAATCTTGGTATATCTTACTGACTGGGATATTCCCATGCCTTCTTTCCTGCTTCTCATATAATGAAAGAAAATGTCAGTTTTAAATAGTGTGCACTAGTTAGTCTGAGTTGCATAAAAAAAAAAAAAAAGGAAAGAAAGAATGCATAAATACGCAATCTAATCTTATTTATTGCTATTATACAATGAAATGAATATTTTTCTAAGAGTACAGTATATACATATTTCTCACACCTGTGAAAAAAAGTCGTGTGAAGGTACCTGATAAATAATGGAAGTGACACTGCATTTCAGAATAGATCTTAATTTTGCTTTAAGTGACATATGGTAGCAATCTGGATGCAATGTAAGCCCAGTCTTATGAATAAGATTAATATTCCAGAGGGTAAATCAGATAATTGTATTCATCTTCTCAGCATATTTTTTAAAAGCAAAATTAGCAATTAATTCTTTATGTGATATTAAGGGTACTAAGAAACAAAAGTTTTCAACATTGCTGACTATTGTCATTGTCCACTCTATGGAAATATGTTTCCTGTACTGAAGCATATATTTAAGTCCTTTGCTGTGTTTTGATGGCCTCTCCGGAGCCAAAGTTGTGAGAACACTCTCATCCAAAGTCCATTACCATCAATAGAAAGAGTCCCACAGGGCTCAGTGAGCTTTGGTTCAGGTCCAAGAACATCTCCAGATCTATCAGACTTGGAGCAGCAAAGTTGCTGTATGAACAAACTCCTGATCCTGCTGCTTCTAAGATAAATAAACTGTGATGATTTCAGTAAGAATTGAGATCGCATCATGATTCATCAATGCACCATCCCACTAGTTTGTGGTAAGAAGTGTACTATTTCAAGTCATTAATGAGCAAGTTGCTAAAAATACCCCATCTGTATGGAAACTATGATTACACCTCTTACTCAGGTGAATAATGGGATTATTCTGGGAAAATTGTTTATTTTTATTGTACCACTTTCTTACAGTAAGATGTGAGAATACAGCATGCTTCGGAGGGAGTCCAAAACCATCTTAAACTTAACACCATCGATTTGCTATATCAAGAACAGGAAAATGGGATTCTCTGTGCTGCTCACATCTGTCTTTCCTGCTTCTCTTTTGCTTATCACCTGTTGTAATGAAAAAAAAAAAAAAGAAGAAGAGTAGTTGGCTTACAAAAAAGGATTTTTAGGTAGGTGATGCCCCCCAGTTAGTGACATAAACTTTCAACCTACATTTCTGGGTCTGCAGAAACAGAATGAGAAAGAGATTCGTGTATCAGATACAATCATGAAGAAGAATATAGGACAAAGTGAAAGTGGGAAAGACTGAAGGAGAGAAAAGATAAATCATTGGAATGAGTGGGTTTTATTTTCTTTATTCACTTCTTCCATATTATTGACCAGTGGCAGAAAAAAGAAGCTGGGAGGAGAATCTCAGTGCCAGAAATAGATAAAAAGAGATTCATAATCTGTCTCTTTTTGTATTTTTGAGAAGAAACGGTGACAGTACCAGTAATTAAACACTCCATCGTGCCATGTTACACTGGAAAGGTCATTTATCTGAAGTGTGTAATCAAACATGACAATGGTGAACTGAGTTTTTTTCAGACCTGACACCTGTAAAAACACTCTCAAATCAACCTTTTATGCTCTGCTTGGTAAGAAACCACTATGCAATCTGCCTACATCCTACACAGCACATGTCGTTCTTGGACAGTTCCAACAGGTGGGACCCCTAAAAGTAACCACACAGGTTCAGATAAAGGCTCCTGCATACAGCAGTAATCAGAAACAAATAATAAAGAACGAGGACATGACAAACATGGATGAGAACACTCCTGAAAGCCGTCCTGAAGTTGGAATGCCTCCAGTTCAGAGGATTTCCTAAGCCAGGTGTAATTTATCTACCTCTCTTCTAACACTCTCTACCAAGCATTTGTCCCATCTCCCTTTCAACCCAGTTAAGCTTTTGCTGTCCGTAGCATCCATTGGGAAGTTATTCTCCAAGGCTGTTAGACTTGGTATGACAAAATCACCTTTTTTTCTTGTGTGTACGTGCTTTGAACTTGTGTCCTATTGGCTTCACTGGGCCCCAGTTTTTGTGCTGGAAAACAATCTAGCTTCCAGACTGCTCATGGCTTTGTAGATATAGCAAAACATCTGCCAGAGACATCTCCAGCGGGCTCTCTGTCAAGCTGATGAGTCCCTGCCTATTCAGGTTTTCCTAGTTCAGACGTCATTTCATATTTACAGTTATCTTGGCAGCCCTTCTCTGGCTCTTTTCCACATCTACTCCAGGGAACCAGAACTGCACATGGTTTTCAAGGTTGGGGTGAACTGTGAATTTATGCAGTGTCATAATGACATTTTCCACTTTGTCCTCGAATTCCTAACAATTCCTAGCTCTCTATATGACTTCTGATCACTGCTGAGCACTGAGCTGATGTTTTCATGGAACTTTCTGTTGTCATCCTGGAGTGATGCTCCTGTGTGGAGCAAGAGGCCATCAGCCCAGAGACTGTGAATCTTCATGTGAAACTTGGATTTTTTGTTTGCTATGTTCATCATTTTATGTTATCTACTTTCTTCTCTTCTAACATTTTTTTTCCCCAGTTACCAAGCCTTTTCCAGACCTTCTATGCTTTCCTACAACCTGTACTCATTTTCATGCCCCAGACTAACTTTCTTATAAACAGTTCTCTCATTACACTGTTTGATCTCTTTTCTGGGTCATCTATGAACACACTGAATGGCACAAATTTCAGCACAGATCCCTGTAGAATTCATCTGGGAACCATTCCCCCCTGCAAGAATTGAATATTTGCTCCTACTCTGTGTTTCCTATTTGGCAATCAGTTCTTTATTCACACCAGGATTTCTTCTGTTATGCCATTGTTTTAGTTCCTTAAAAGACTTTTGTTAAGGATTTGCTAAAAGCGAATGGGATATTCAAGTAGATTGTATCCATTAGATCTCTCTTATCCACATGCTTTCTGACCCCTTGAAAAATTCATTAGAAGTTTACAAAATAGGATTTTCTTGTACATAATCTGTGCTACTCTTCCCAAATGGGTCACGATGATCCACACGGCCTCTCATTCTGTCCTTTATTACAAACTCTCCTTAACTGCCCAGTACAGATGTCTGGCTTACAAGCCAGTAATTTCCTGCTCTCTCAGTGGAGATAAAGGGAGGTGTGCAATGCGATTGCTTAAATCATGAACCATTAAATTTTCTTTCTAAATCTTTCTCTGTATACCTGTTGATTACGTGATTGATTGATTGATTACATGTCAGACTATCTATTTTCCATCTATCTATATTTTTCATTGGAACACAAGTTTCTGTCATGCCTTTTTTTCTCTCAAATAGGAAAACACTCTCCAAGTTGGTGGTAATGAACAATTTAGTAACTAGTTGTGTATTTGTAGCCATTTTTAACCTTAAAATCACTGTATGCATGTTTATCTAACAAAATTCACTGATCTGGAATAACTGGCCTAGTCAGTATAGATTTAATATGAACTGGATATCCCTACATTTGATGTTCAACTTCCATTATTTTTTCCTTTTAACTGAGTTATGTTGGGTAATAGAGACGTATCAGATTCCACTCATCACAAGAAAGCATTTTTGCTCAGTTCCAAGCCAAGGTCTTTCCCACAAAGAGGAAAGAGAGGAGGGTTTAGCAGTATCTCAAAGCCCGTTTTTGTTACTGGATTTAAAGCAAGTTAGTCTGCTCCACACTTCTGCTGAATGCTTTTAAAACATCTTTTCCCTTAAGCAAAGATGGATATGATACCTGAATCCCAGCTTCTTGTGCCTGCAGAGCCACATCTGACACAACTAAATATATTTAGAGTGTTATTTCCAAATTCTTCCTCCTTTTTTCTCATATTCAGATTTAATCTGACATATACCGTATTCTAAGTTCTTCCCTTCTGAATACCAGAAAGAACTGTTCTGTTTCTCAAAGCAAGATTTCTCCTGTAATCACTGCAAGGTTCTCATTTTGAAATCTCATAATTCTGGAACATCTGCCTCCAGAGAACATTCTGCCAACTATTAAATAGAACAGCCAGCAATTGCTGGTCAATAGGCAATGGATTTATTTATCATATGGTGACAATACTTGACAAGGCCTACAACTGACTAATTGCTTTTTGCAGCCTTGGATTGCTTCTACAATTTAGGATTTGTACAGTGCTATATTTCCCTTAATATTTAGTGCTGTTTGCAATCACTCACTTTTCAATTTTGTGTCAGAGTACTTAAAAGTATGAGCTCCTGAACAGTACTCTGTATTTAGCAAAGACCTGGCTTTATGCTACATAACTGGCATGGTAACTGAGAGCTAAGAGCAAAAACTGACCATCAGAGGGTGGGCTTTTTTTTTTTTTTAAAAAATATATATCTATTTGTTGTTTTCACTGATAGCATATACGGAAGAAAAAATGCAGTAAAAGTCAATAAATTAAGTATTGCTGATTTTGATGGTTCTCACTGTTGAACAGAAAGGGTTGCAAGTTACAACTATGAATGCGTAAAATACTATCTGTATTAGTTCTTAATTCAAATATTCATTTAAATAACACACTGTGAATCAAAGCATCAGATTCTTATCTGCTGTAAACTGTCAGCAAACTCCCTTTAAATCAGCGGTAGTTTGGCAGGCACGAAGGGCTGACTTTTAATTCTAATTGACATTACTTCTCAGATTCAGGTGAAAACAGGCATGCTGGAAACAAGCTATTGATGAAACACGCAGTTATTGTGATGTGCCAGGGGAATTTAAACATGTCAGATCATCTTCCCACAAGGAAAATGATAGCTGGTATTTTTAATATAGAATTTTGTCATTCTCCAGTTACACCCATTGGGTTTTTTATCGTCAAGTGAACTTCTCTGTTGCTTCTATTTATTACTTAGTCTAGAAAAACATATAATTGGGAGATCTAAGACAGACGGGAAGATAACGAGCCCTTCTCAGGTAGTCAGTCAATGGCTTCTCCATTGCTTTTCGTGTGCTAGGCCAAACCTTTTCTTTCCATTGCTCAAGGAAAACTCAATTTCCGCACAGAGCACAATAGCCAGTGGAACTGAAGGGCCCCGGTGCCAAGGGCGTGCTGCCCTCTGAGGTCACAGCCTTCTGTAGGCTCTGATCCTTGTGGATAAGAGAGGGATTTACGCCCAGGTACCCCACACTCCGGGTGTGCGTTATCATGGCCAGATTAAAGGGGGGGTTGACAGGCTGCTGTGAGGTGCTAGGATACAGCGCTAGGAAACTACCAAGCACGCAGCCGCCTCTCCGTAAATCCTTCAGGAAAGGAGTGGCTGCACTGCGAGTGGTTCGGCACTGTTCAGCCCCTGGTGCAGGCTGGGGCAGCACACACGCTGGATCCCAGCACAATTTACAAAAGGGTCTGAAAGTGGGGATCAGCTTTACATCTAGGCTGTACCAAATGGGGAACCACTCGAAAGCAGAGAGGTTCAATATGATGACCTACCACACAGGCGTCCAACCTTTTGGCTTGCCTAGGCCGCACTGAGAAAAGAGGAATTGTTTTGGGCCAGTGTTTTGGCTGTTGCTGAGCAATGGGTGCGTGGCTGGGGCCAGGCCGGGCCACTCGGCAGGGCAGATCCGCCATGACGGCTGGGCAGCCAGGGGCGGGCCGCACTGCCAGCTGTGCCGGGCCGCATGTGGCCTGCAGGCCGTGGGTTGGATGTGGCTCGTCTACCTGGATGACCGAAAAACCATGGTGTGAGTGGATTTTAGGCTTGGATTTTAGTTTTACAGCAGCAGACAGGAAGGAAGGGCTCTTTTAGAGGCCAGGTAGAGGGGCGCTCTGGGTTCCAGATGCAGCCGTGGTGTCGGGGAGGCTGCAGCAACGAGCGGGTGAGCAGGGAGCCTCCAGCCCAGCCCCTTCCCAAGAGGTGCTGGTGATTCCACCATGGGCACCACTGCCCACGCCATGTGCATCCTACCCCACTGGCCTACGGATGGATTCCTGGAGGTGCTATGCAGTTCCAAAAAGATAAAAGGGAAAGCAGTGCCTCGGGCTGCTGAGTGATCCACATGGTCAGACTCCAATTATCTGACATTTATAAGTGATGCTAAATATAATTTAGTATCGATTTACCTTCGGGGTAAAAAATACTTCTCATTATTTGCAGTCATGTATTTGATAAATCTGCAATGCCCAAAGCAAATACTGACTTGTGTAAATTAGCTTTTATAGATCTTATTTTTGTCCAGAGCTCATTTTCCACCAGCTGCGGAGCTGGGGAGCGGAGCACCCTTCAGTTTCACAGAGGGGGCAGCTCCAGCAGAACCAGCCATCCAAAACCACCCAGTGCCACCATGCCAGAGCGCTCCAGGGCATTGGCAGAACGGTGCTACACTCGACTGAGCCACATAGGGAGAAGGCAGCGCCTTACAGCAAGCACGGAGCTCCAGGGCAGGCTCTTAATTACGTGTTTAATTATGGAGCTGAGCCTCACATTGCCCCGTGTCTTTGTATACAGTCCGCACACGAAGCGTGCAGTGCGCGCTGCCCTGGAGGGAGGGGGCGCTGCAGGGGGCGTGGTCTGAGGAGAAGGGGGCGTGGCTTTCATATTGGGGCGTGGCTTTTATGTTGGGGCGTGGCCTCCACATTGCCCTTCCTCCGTTAAGCCTCTACCGCGCATGCGCTGGGACCCGGAAGCGGCGTAGGGCGCCATGGCGATGGCGGAGAAGTTCGACTCGCTGGAGGAGCACCTGGAGAAGTTCGTGGAGAACATCCGGCAGCTCGGCATCATCGTCAGCGACTTCCAGCCCAGCAGCCAGGCCGGCCTCAACCAGAAACTGTGAGCTGCTCCCCTCCTCCGCGGCTGCCGTTTGGCGGGCGGGGCCGGGCCGGGCCGGGGTTCCCCCGCGGGGCTGCGGCCGCGGTTCGGTGAGCGCAGCTCCCTGAGCGGGGCCCGTTTTCTCCCCGCAGGAACTTCATGGTGACGGGCCTGCAGGACATCGACAAGTGCCGGCAGCAGCTCCACGACATCAGCGTCCCTCTGGAAGTCTTCGAGTGAGTGGCTCCGCCCCGGGGGTGGGCGCTCCCGGCGCTGCGCGTCCCTCAGCCGCCTCTGCTGCGTGTGTGAGGGTGTCCCTGCGGGAGGGGTGGGAGGGAAGAGGGAGGGAGGGCGATGCAGGACGGCTTTCAGACGCAGACCCGGGAAGCAACTTGCCAGCTTCACTGCAAACCCAGGCATCATCGTGCTGCACTGTCCTGGGGTGTTACTGCCTGCGTTGGGCTTCCCCCATTGGGCTTTTGTTCCATATGAATCTGTGGTGATCATCCTAAGTCCTGCGTTTTCTTGCATTGGTGATGGAATTTGCCAAATACTTAAGCCTGTTTTTCTGTTGCTGTGTTGTTGTGTCTGCTGGTGCATGTGCTGCTGCTGCTTCTACTCTTCACTAATGCATGTAGGTTGTTCTGCAAGCAATGCTTCCTATTTATTTCCATGGAAACTACAGCAGATACAACGAGCACAATAACACTACTTGAAAGAGAAAATTCTCAGCTACTAACCACTAGTTTTCGACACAGTCACCACCACTAGCTCTGCATTTTTGCTGGCAGCAGACAAGAGCCTGCATGCCATGCTCATAAACATCTGCACCAGTGGAGGTGATCCACTGTCACCACTGCTGAGATGCAGCACCACTACCTTGCTGTGCTCACAGCCGCTGTTTGGTCTCCATACACATTCAGCAAGCATCGATGAATGTCAATGGGTGCCGTTTTTATCTCATGGAGGAATTCAGTTCCACACCTTTGCTCCATTCGCACTTCCATGTCAGTTGCCATTTGATCAGAGTGCCCCTCTGCTGCCATCTGTCACATGGCAACAAACTGTTGTGGAACATTGGTGGGAAGGTTCAACCTCTGCTGTCACACAATCAACATCCATCTCTGACATCATGGGCCAACATAATAAAATAGAAAGTGTTATTTTTGGAGCACCCCTTGTATGTGCACTTCTTCCTCATCCTTGAATCACTGGGTGTCATATTTCTATGTGCTGATTGCCTGCCGTGTGCTAACTAACCCTAAAAATAGCTTTGTGCTCTTCCAGTTGCTTGGAGGGGACCCCCCTTTCCTCTTCCATGTGTCCTTACCGGCTGTGAGGAGATGGGGAATTGTGTTGTTTGTTTCAGTGCATTTCTCAGAACTTCAGGCTCTCTGGAAACAAACATCTCAAACAACGTCCTGTCACAGCTGTGTGCTCGCCACAGCTTTGTCTTCCTGAAGTTGTGTTTTGAAAGTGGCTAATCTCAATTCTTGTTCGTTGTTGTTTTCTTGTTTTAATTCACGTTTCAGGTAACAGTAAGAAAAAAGAGAGCACGATGAACACTTCTGTTCCTTGGAGAACTTCCTAGGCCAAACGTGATGGCTTAGGTGATGCCTTTCTGTTTTCAGATACATAGACCAAGGTCGCAACCCTCAGCTGTACACTAAGGAGTGCCTGGAGCGAGCTTTGGCAAAAAATGAGCAAGTAAAAGGAAAAATTGACACAATGAAGGTAAACTGGAAACAATGAAAGTGCTAATGTGGTAATGTGTTTAATAAGCTCTTCTCTGTAAGTATGTGTGGGAGGTTTCACTTCTGCAGTTATTAAATCCCTCTATTAGGTGATTTGCATTAGGGATTGCTCTGCGTCCCTGCATCGTAACAGGGATGCCAGGACAGAGTGTTCTGGAAAGGAAACTTAATTCACCCCATGGCTGGAGGTGCGGATGTTGCTGTGACTTCATTTTGACTATAGGTGTATAGAGTATCACAGATCTTTTTATTTTTAGTGTTTTGAATACTACTGAGTACCTCACACAGATTCGTAACAGCGTGATGTGCATAAATGTAGAAATAAGCAAAACAGAAGGGGCGTTTGTGCAGTCATGAATGAGTCTTAGACTACTAAAATGGCAAATGTGCTATGTAAGCACCAGTTAATCTCTACTGGGTGATTGTAAGTGTGTGTCAGTACTTGGGATTCTCTGAACTTTCACTTTTAAAGCAGTAGAGCAGAATGCATAGGTTCTTACTGGATAATTACTGCTGAAAGATAAAATCAATAAGTTCATTGAGACTTAAAGGGTTGTTTGTGCTTCAGAATGTTCTTAGGCTGAATTGTAAAATCAGAGTGGAGGATGAGAGTTCGTGCTGCAGAATGTAGATGTATCTAGGTTTTTTTCTTTTTTTTTTTTTCCCCCTCGATACAGTGCTCTTTGCTTGTGAAAGTTTTAGGAAGAGTTAGGCATCTCCAAAACAGTTGTGAGCTCCTTTTTGGAGCTGGAGGAGAGTACAGTTCAAATCAAGTGGACA
This sequence comes from Penelope pileata, assembly GCA_013396635.1. Lineage (NCBI taxonomy): Eukaryota > Metazoa > Chordata > Aves > Galliformes > Cracidae > Penelope > Penelope pileata. The sequence goes on along the minus strand of WBMW01005481.1, from coordinate 75,869 downwards.
TGTCCTTTATCAGCTTTGCGTTAATAAAGTCATCTAAACAAGTCCCTTTTACAATTAAGGATTTATGGACTGGAGCATAACGCATTCAGTCCTTAAACTTGGGAACGTTTATGGTTAGTTTCTGAACACCTTAGTTTAAAAGAAATTAAATGGATTTCCAGAAAGGGAAATAAAGTACTGAAGTAGTCCTTTGTGCTTTTTTTCCCATGCTATGAGATAAGAAAGGAATTGCACTAGGGAGGGATCCTTGGTTTTAGATTGTCTCAGGGGTTTCATGTAAAGTATCGGAAAGGAATGTGGTCATTCAAGTAAGGATTAAAAAATACTTTGAAACTTAAGGTTATAGGTCCAGCATATTTTCAATGCAAACTGTTTCTCCTTAAATTATAATACGTAGAATAAACTGTTTAGAGACGTGCAGACCAGGTCCTAAACAGACGATTACACATCAGAGTTTTCCAGAGACCCCCAACTGCTACATGTTTCTTAAGTGAAAATGCTAGTTAATTTATAGGAAACTAAAAGTATTTTACTTTGCCTGATACTTTCCTAGCAGGCTTCATTTTAGTGTTATCTTCCAATTTTATGAATGTCACGTTGCATGAATTTTTTACACGTTCATCTTAGATCACTGAAATATAGAACTGTAGCACAAAAAATTCTATTAATTGGGTAACAATTACTTAATGAAATCTAAATAAATGGCGCAGTTTGTGTGTACATACATATGTGTGTGTATTTATGTATATAAATAATATTTCTTCTTCTTTCCAGAAATTTAAAAGTCTGTTAATTCAAGAACTAACAAAGGTATTCCCAGAAGACATGGCAAAGTACAAAGCCATTCGAGGAGAAGATCCTCCTCCTTAAGTAGGCGCTTTGACAGCTCTAAAGATGTCAATTTTACAAACTGACACTTAGCACTCTTTTATAAAAACACAGATTGAAGTGAGGGGATATCCAAAACTTCATTAACAACTCTACATGAATGACAATGATAGGGTGTAAAGGAGCTTGATGATCACTTGTTCTGGACTGGATACTGCATCTTTCTGAACACTTTCACTCAAAGATTACAGTTGAAACTTCTTGTGGTACTCTCCTGAAAGGTATCGGAGATGTTTGGATAATCTGCAGGCAGTTGTACAGCATTTCCTACAAAGTGCATTTCTGGAGCAAAAGACCATGGGTTTTTTTTTGTTTTCTGAAAAGTGCACTCTAGGATTGTGGGTTCTTCTTTTCGAGAAATGTATTTATTATACTTCATTGTTTTTCATTTGTAAACTGTTTTTTATTACAGTACAAACAATTGACTGTTTTCATCTTGCCAAATTCTGCTGAACAGGAGCCTGTCAGGGGCTGCAGTTTGCATGTGTCATGATGAATCACAGCCAAGAAAACCTTCAGATATTTGTTTTGTTCTGTAAGCTGCAGTGCAGATGGCTGATGGAGAAAGGGAGCACATTTGGGGATTAGCTCCTCAACAATGTTAATATTTTGTATAATATTTACTGTATGCCTTTGTTCTACTCATTTTCTGTAAGCAGGTTGTAGAATAAACATTTGTAAGAATGAAATTCTGCTGTGTTTCTTTTGTATGCTACTCTTTGGAGAATGAACTGAAAGCTGTGAAAAATAGCATATTCTCAGTGTCTGTGACAGAAGTGAAATCTGCATCAAAACTTGGGTGTTAAAAGTTTCAAAAGTTAAATCTGAAGATAATATAAACTTGGCATTTTGGCTTCTGTGGTTGTCTTTTTTTTAACTCTTCTTCCTCTCTGCCTGGTTACCAGGATCAGAGGAATTCTCGAAGCAAGGCTTCAGGGTGGCGCCTGCCACCTCCAAAGACAGTGGACTGAATACTGGGCTTGAGCAAAGAAGGCAAGAGTATTTTTAAGATAGATATACTGTGATGGGCAGTAGAGCTAAAGAGCAAGAATGTTGGTGGCAGGCAGATGAAAGTGTTTAGAGGTAGTGCAGATGGAACATTTCTAGGACAAGATGAGGTAACTGACCTGGCTGTGGGGGTATTGTGGCTCCCTGGGAACACCAGGTTACTGGTTAGACTAAGTGGAGTAGCTCACTTAAAAACGATGCTTCCAGGACATCTTATTTTTATGGCTTCTCATTCCAAAGTATGTTACTTTGTGTAAATTCTTAGAAACTCATGTTAAAAAGTTATCTAGGTAGACTGCCCTCGTGATTTGAATTTTGCATCTATCAACTGTGAGGTAAAAGTTCCCTAATTCTTCGTGAAGTGCATCCTTAGTAGCATTAATTTTCATAATGCCAACTTAGATGAAAAAGCTCTAAACTAAAAATATAGAGCGTTTGGCTGTAGTGGAAACTGGCTTTTTTTTCCTGAATGTAGACAGACTCACTAGGTAAGAACTGAAACAGGTTGACCAGACAGGTGGTGGACTCTCCCATCTCTGGAGGATTTTAAGATCTGAACAAGACCTTGAGCAACCTAACCTGGCTTTGTAGTTGGCTCTGCTTGGAGCAGTAGCTGCCAAGATAAGCTTCAGAGGTTTTTTCCAAATCAATATGTTTCTGTAAGTCTGTGATTCAAATGATGTAGCTTATTGCTGAAAATGAAGGTTCTGGTGATCAGATGCTGTTTCTTCTGGCAGCCCCCTCGTCTGGCTGCAGGTACATCTGCATTTCCGGACCTCTCCCATCTTTGAAACCCTTTTTTGTTTAGCCCTTCATATTCATATACAGAACACTTCACTTGAAGCTGTGGACTCTAACAGGTAATGGTATGCCTGTTACCGGATTTACGTGCTGCAACTGGTAAACTGTTCATGTACCTGAGCCATAGCTCTTGCTAGTTGATTTTCATGCAGATCAAGGCGCAGTTGTTCTTGGGATAAGATGAAGAACTTGTTCATTACCAGCCTGCCTACAGCAGTCTGTTGTTCCTGTGCCATTCAGAAGAGAACTTCCTGATGCAAAACATTATTTGACGCAGAGCAGTTCTGTTTTCATTCATTGACCTTCCTAGTTCACTTGCTTGATAAAGTGCTATTTAAGCGTAATAACTCTTGGATGATTTCTTAAGCATTTTATGTTATTTTTGTAAATTACTTCCCTTGATGAATGCAGTTCTGAGTGATTGAAACTGTTTATTGGCTGATTTCCAATGAAGTTATACCAGGTACTCTGCAAACTCTTCGAGTCACCTATGGTCATAGAAATAGTCAAGATAAACCACCTAATCTATTTTTTTTTCACCCAGGCTGATTTTTGAGATGTTAATTAGACAAGTTATGTATCTGAAAAGGAAATTATATAAGAACAGACTTAAAAATCTGAAAAAAGTACTCTAAATACTGAGCTGAACAGCAATTTGGTAGAAGATGGTGACCAGGAGTATTTCTGGATTCCCGTATTTGAACAGCATGTCATTTCTAACTTTACTGTGATTAAATAGTTGTATTGTTCAGGATCAGTTGCCAGAACGTCCTTCCAGCTCTGTAAAACAGAGTCATGGTGACATGAGAATCTGCCCTGCTCTGAGAACACCCTGCTATGTACTTTGATTACTTCCTTAAGATATTTCTGTATATTTTCTTAATGAAAATAATGGAGGAGCACACGTTACTTCTGTTACAGCTCCTGTAATTCTGTTGATTTGAATCAGAAATCTTTGTTTTCTGTATTATGACATATTTCATACTGAGAACAAGACTCTATTTAGACTCAACAAAATGTAATGCAGAGAGTAAAAAACAAGCATCTTTCTGTATAGTATGAAAATTAAAAATAAAATTCCTTCTCTGCTGAACCTTCTTCTCTGCTGAAAAAGAAGTCCCTTTATGTACTAAGAAAAAACACATAATATTCCCATTCCTATAGATCTGACATGAATCTGATTTACTTGGTGTTTGTCATTTGGTCATTATATTATTCCGACTTCTCCAAATATTCCTCCAAAGCAGCAGCAGCTATCTTAATACATAATCTGGGAAAGAGGCAACTTGAAATGATTGTCGTAATGTGTTATTAAAGAAATTACTTTTTTGGGTTCTGAGCCATATTTATATCAATTTTGCTGTAAAAATAACATTTATTCTTACTGCTAATTGTTGACATTCATAAATGTTTATTTTGTATGAAGCTAAAGATTAAAAATTCCTGAAATTGTATAGCAGTAATGGCATATAACAAACCACTTCTGTACCATCACGGGATTTTTCAGTCCTCTTTGGCAAACAAAAAGAGAAGCTTATTACAGTCTGTCACAGCAATCACTAGTGGGTGCCTTTTTTTTAGGGAAAATGATATAAATGTTTTACCCATAGGCACCTTAGAAACATACTGCTGAAGTGAGATTATCACTTAGCTATGTGAGAATGTGTATGTTCAGGATTATTGTTTCAAAGTAGTATTGCCTTCCAAGTAAGAGACTATTTTCTATTATTTTATTACATTTGACTGACACATTCATAAGAGTTTCTGCGATATTGTCAAAGCTGAACAGGCATGAAGACATAAATGGCTTTGAATAGATCTCATACCAAATACAAGTTGGTCTAAGGCTATTTAATCGTTTCTGGTCACCACATGTTAAGTTACGGTGTGTATAGGAATCTTTGAACATCTACCTGGTAATTAAAAATAAAAAGATAGGTTCAGTGATACAACAAATGAGATGTATATTAAAAGAAATCAACAAAATTTCTTTCAGAGCTCTTCTCTAAAGAAATTTGGAAAAAAAAAAGTAAATCAGGAAATGTGTTCAGAGTATTGTAGGCATAAATTATGTGTCAGCTTCTTACTCAGCCTGGGAATTTCTTCTTACGCCGCACGTTGCAGAAGATGCGTAACCTCATAAAATTCAGCTGTGAATGTAAACGTACTTCCTGTGGCTGCTCGGCAAGTGCGTAAGCTCTCTCACGTCTACGTGTTGATGGTCATGGTTGCAGAGTGTTAAGACTGCAAGAAAAAACTCATTTGCTGCTCTATTTTGATCAAGTGGAGAGGAAAGAACCGTAATTACTGCATGCTTGGATTCACTGAGATTATGGTGAAAGCAGAAGAAAGGAAGCAATTAGTAAAAATGCTTTTTTTCTCATTTATTTGCGCTCCAAGTTTTACAAACCAATGAGTTACAAAGCTTGCCCTGGAAATGCTGCTGTTTCTGTTACCTTTGTTATCACATGGGGAACACAAATAGTGCTGGATCTGCCTCATTGCTGTGGCCCTGCCTGAGGATCTGGGCACCTGGCTGAAGCTGGCCATGGTGGCTGGGCCTGCCCTGCCCACCGCGTGGGGCCCGGTGGGACTGGTCCCCTGCCCTGCTGGAGGTCACCACGCATGGCTCCCTGTCCTTATGGAGCAGTTGGCCCTTGTTGCTTGCTGGCGTTTAGTTTTGCCCCCAAATAAATATTTCCTACATTCATGTCCAAATTACGGAAGTCTTGCATACTAAATGCCGTTAGAGCTTTGTTTAAGCTCCATTCCGCACCATGACGTGTAGTAAAGAAAACGTTCCCTTCATTTTCTTCTCTCCATTTCTGTTGTATGTGGGATAAAAGCCAGAGCTTAGCAGAACACTAACTTTCACAACATCCCAGTGGCAAGTGGTTCAACTCACAGATTTGTAAAGTGAATCAGAAACATAAACACAGGCCAGAGGTGGAGCGCACGTAGGAACAAGGCTCCATATGTCTCTATGCCCATTCCTCAGGTAGGCTGCAGATGCTCCACATGGATATTGGGAAAACATGCCAGCCTGAAACTGAAAGAGCTCTGAACCGATCAAGATGACAAAGTATTTATGAGCAGCATTAACTTGCAGAGCTGCTCAAATCCATTGCATTCTGACTTTGTTAAAATTAATGGCAATGCACTTTATCAAGTGTGTTGAAAAGACTCTGAGGGTAGAAGTCCTGATACAAATCACTCACCAGAGATGGTGTGAGCGGTTTTACAGTCTGGCTCACAAAAAAACAACTTTTGTCTGCTTAGCAAGATGACCCAGCAACCAATTTTCCAGAGCCGCTTCAATTGCTCACCATGTAAATTACAGGTTGTGATCAAGAAGGGGTAAACACCCACAGAACCTCTGTCCATTCTCTGCACTCTCTGCTGAGCAGCATTGGCCACAGCTTTCTGAGCATCGTATCTCATTTACAAGGTGACCCTGCACACAAAACCTTTTAATTAGCCTGAAAACCCAACCTGCTTTATATACATGACAGTCAGGCCTCTCGCCTTCTGCTGCCCCTCGTTGCCATGGCAGCGGCCAGCCCACAATGGAGGCTGCATGGCAGGAGGAGGAAAGCACAGCCAGGATGCTCAGAGCGGGCGCGTGGAGCCAGATAAATATTCACGCTGCAACCATGTGCTGAAGGACTGATCCTTGACTAAGTTCTGCTGCCATTGTTCACCCTCAAATAGCACCCGGAATAAACTTTCCCTCATTAATATATAAACAAATCCCCAGGTAGACGGCACGTATTTAATCATCTTCCTTCCCCACAGAGCAGTTGGGAAGGGCCACGTGAGGAGGCTGCTGTATGAAGAAAGAAGAATCAGAATCACTTGACCAGTGAAAATCGATCTGCTGAGAGCTGTAGGAGCCCCCGAGTTTTTATAGTTGACAATTAGCATTTGACCCACTGTATTGATGGCACAACCAGAAACATTTCAACTGATGATCTACATAGTGATCAGTTTATTACATAAAGTAAATGGTACACACGTACTATATGCTAAAAATTACTCTTATACCTAACGTGCATTCAGCTGTTGGCCTGTTCTTGAATGCTTCCCTCTCTTGTCTTCCTGTGTGGCATCTTTCTTTATGTCACTGAACTCTTTCATTTATCTTGAGGTTGTAGAAAGACCTTCATGATGTCTGAACACACTTCGTTGTTTATTCCAGCGCTACAAACTGGGAATGGTAAATGATTTTAATATGTCACAATTCTTAAAAAAAAAAAAAAGTATTCTAGGATGATTCCAACAGCTTTTTTTGTAGCTGTTTAATATCTCTGCTGACCCACAATTTTTTTTTAACTCATAAATCTCATAAGCATCAAACATGATGCTGTGCCTTCCGTAGAATGCTGATTACTCTAATAAATCTTTCTGTCATGTACCGACAGCTATAGTGATCCAGATACAATAAAGAAAGGAGGACTGGAGTCATAGACGTCAGCTTCAGGACCAGTGACATTAAGACATCTCAAGAAAAGGGAGAAACTGAAGAAACGCAGCTGCTTCTCTCTGGGTATACAAATTTGGGTTAAAGAATTAATATTTCTTAACTATTGCATTAAAATGTTAGTGGCAGGCTACTGTACAGCAAAAAGGAAAAAGTACTATATCACTACAAACTATATTTTGATTTCCTCTAAATAATACAGAGTAGACTGTAATTCATTCCTTAAATTACAAAATTTACTTAATCTTGAAATGAATAACTATTATCTAGTTGCTTAGCAACTCAGACAATGCCAACATCCTTGGCCAGGTTGTATCTAGTTCCTTTTCTGGCAGTATCTTTTCATTTGTTTAAAGCTCTGTAACAGCTGCCCTACCTCTTGTGCTGTAAATCCAAGACTGTCCCCTTCCATTTCTCTGCACAAGAGATAGCCTTGCTTCTGTGCAAGTGATTCCACAGAATTGAAAGCTGTAATGTATTCGATATATCTCTATGTCCCTATTGTCTCTTAGAACCATTTATGGGAAAATGCAGTTGAATTCTGTTTTCATGAATTCATTTGGGTAATTTTGATCGAAGATTTACATTGTCTTTGTCCTGGGTCAGACATGTGAGAAAACACCAGACATGACAAGAAAAATTGCCGAACATAACAAGTAACAGAGGGAGCAACTGATGAACTTTGCAGAATGACACCATGAGAAATGGCTGGATTTCACAGATTTTTATGGGGAGCTACCTGAGAGATGGCCAAGCTCCACAGGTACCTGGAGGGGAATACTGGGAAACTGTTGGGAAGAACAATCTTGCAAGGAAAACAGTGCCTAAGTTACCATTATCGATAACACCGTGTAAAGCCTAAATTACATAGGTAACAATATAAAAAATTCTAAATGTGGTTTACCAAAATTAGGATTAGTAGGGAAAAAGTAGCTGGAGCAGGTTGTCTGTTTAGGAGGAAGAAGAGAGGGGTTAAGACTGCTGGGGAGAATTAGAAACTTGGGGAAATGGAAGGAAGTGGGGATAAGGTAGGGCTATCAAGTATAAGAAAGCTGCTGATTGCTACCCATCTGATGGAGCTCTCTGCCCACTACAGTCTTTCTTATCCTCTTATTAAATCCTATTCTTAACCATTTTTTTTTGTGTAATCTCACTGTCTATACTATGTGAGCGTGGAGAGCTCTAAGTGTAAGCAGCTGCTGAAGGGGCCTGAGGTTCATGAGGGCCCACAGAGCCAACTGGAGAGCTTGGTTTGCAGACGTTTTCCGAGCTCATTTCAGTCCTCTGTGTGTGTGCAATTCACTTCAACATGGGTTAGCTGGCAAGTAGCAGACCCACGTCTGGAAAGACTCAAGGTTTGAGTCAGTGCTGGCGTAAGGGCCCACAGCCCAAGCATGGGTGTCAGCATCGCTTAGAGCCTCTGCTGATATCAAAGGGATTTGTGAATATACTGTGCTTGTGAATCTGGAGAGTGTATGTTTACGTCAGTGAACTTTAATCGTGATAAACTGGAGAGACGGAACAGGACCTGGCTACCTGCATTTGTGTGAGTTCTGTCGTGTTCATGCAGGTGCCATTGACTCCTTAGCAGTTCCTATTTTGAGTCATGCGATAACATCACACCTGCAATTTAAGGTGAAAGTGAGGCTGGTGTTCTGGGCTGTGGCTCCAGCGAGGCAGACACCTTCCATCTGTGATGGAGCCCATCTCCCTGACGTAGCTGTTCTGCGGCTCGGTTGGCTGCATCCCACGTGCGGGAGTCCCAGGTTTTGGAGGGAAGCCCGGTCCTGCATGGGGAACCAAGCTCTGTGGTGATGGAAACACGGCGAGGGCTCGGGGCTGCGATCTGCTGTGTTAACCCATACCTGGTAGTTACAGTGCTCACTCCTCTGTCCCTCTTCGTTCCAGACTGGGCAGGATCAGACTGGATAACCAGCTTCAGCAGGAGCTTCCAAAGGCTGGAGGTGAGGTGCTTTGCACTGTTAGGTTACATGACTTTTTTAACCTTGCATTTTCTGATCCAAACACCATAGCATATACTAATGGAGGGCTGGGGGAAGAGAGGTATGCTGCAATAAGCTATTTGCTTATTCTTTTCTAAATTGCTTAGCTACCATGGAGATAAGCGTAGCACAGATACCAGGAGGAACTAGTGTTATTCCCGCACATGCCATTCTACAGCACTGTGTACAGTTACAAAGCTTTAAAAATAAAATATCCTAGGAGTGATTGAATTTAGGAATTTTAAACCTAAGATCAGTGAACAGTATTGCCTTTAAAGAGAGAAAGAAAACTTAAAAGGTGCTTGAGACCAGGGGGTAGGTCTCCGTATTTGAGCTTTCGAAATGAAGCTTGGAGAACAGGAATCTTGCCTGTGTGTTGCTTTTGTAATTTATTTATTTTATGCTACGGTGGTTTTTTTGTTTGTTTGTTTTGTTTTTGTTCTGTGTTTTATTTTGCTGTGCTTCAGTAGTGCTTAAGCAGCTGAGCAAAAAGGGGAGGTAGTGGCAAATTAAAAACATTTTGTTTGATAATGGATTTTTCTTCTTTCCGTAGGGAACTTGCAGAAGGAGCATATCGATGCCTGGAATCCGTGGTCTGGTTTCACAGCTGCAGAGAGGATATCTGCATGTGCAGGCTGCTGCTCTCGACTGCATTAGCCCCTCTGGAAAGGTTAAGGGGAATATACTTCTTTTGGAGACTGGAGCTAGCATGACTTCACAAAATCCTTAGAGCCCCTTGTTCCCTCCATGCCCTCTGTTCCCCTGGGAAGCCCGGTGTCTCCAGCTTGTAACAAACATTGAGCAGAGGAATGTGCTTGAAATCCTGCCATGACTTCACCTGCACCTCTAACCTGCAGTCACTGCAGACATGAGAGGAAAGGTTGAGAGAATGACATACATCGATAGCCAATGACACAGGTGACAGTGATAAAACCGGTAGCAACTAAGGAAGGTGCTGTTTGCACCAAGGCAGCAGCACAACTGGCTCTTCAGCAGGAGACCTGCGCTCTGGCAGCAGGAGGACGGCAGCATGGTTACAGCATGTGGGTTGCACCTTTCTTCATCCTGGTATTGCAGCAGGAGGACAGCCTGCAGCCACTCAGAGACACCCGAACTGAGGAAACAAAAGAAAATGGGCAACCACCTTAGCTAATATTTTTGGAAGTACAATAATCAAGTTCCTGAGGAAAAAGATTATACTTCAATAGCCAGTGACTCCTGAAGGAAGTGAAATAACTGCCCCAGGGCAGCTGATTGTCACCAGCAAAGAGATTCAGAAGACATGTTAAGAACTTGGTAACTGGCATCTCTCATTCTCTGTCATACACAAGTGACCCATCCCCAAGTACTGATACATACGCACATTTATATGAGAGAAACTTAGGAAAGACCGATTGCATAAAATAAATATCACCTTCCCTGCCCATATGGTACTGTATTGATTTTCATTACCTTAATTTGATATGGTTCCAGTTCTTGAATATATCACAGTCGTATTAGGTATTCACCAGCTCTTTAGAGCTTATTAGTGAATTAGGTATTCACCAGCTCCTAGGCAAGTGCTCTAAAAATTAAGCTATCACTGCTGTAAGTCTCTTGCTCAATTATTATTCCATTCAGAACAACACGGGTTGAGGTGCTGAGGGGTTTCCAATGCAGAATGCCTTGTTGTCAAGACTGCTCCACCAATTTTTTATGAGATAAGATCTGGCAAACTAAACGAGTATGCATTGGCAAAGGATTGGGCTGAGGGAGTAGGGCAAGGGGATTCATGCTCCAGTTCTATTTTTCTTATTTTTGCCACAAAAAAAATAAAATTATCTCTGTCCTCTCCCTCTTTCACCTGCATTTATCATGTCCTGTGAAGTGTCTGGTGCAGAGGAAGTCATCTGCTACCAGCAGGATACTTGCTGGTTGCTTGCAGTCCCAGTCAGCTGCTGCTTGAGAAGCTGCCATATGATTTCATGATAATAATGTTCAAAAAGAGCTTTAGATTCAGATTTCCACAGGCAGAGGAACACCATCACTGCAGTGGCATCCCTGATGTCATACTCAGGGTTCTTATATAAGAGAGATGATGGCAGTGCCTTCTCTACTCACTGTGTTCCTCTTCCTCCTGAGCTCTGGTCTCACCAGGTGGGACCATCCTTCACAGGTGTTTGCAGAATATGAAGTGTTAGCATATACATTTGGGCACCCTTAGCCAAAATTTTCTGGGTTTAGGCATCAAGTAAAGAAGATTTTTGGGTATCTAAATTTTCAGTCTGAGCAGCAGGAGGAATGATTAGACAATACTTAAAAGTACAACTCTTGTAAATCTGGTCCCACTAATAAACTAGCAATAGCACTTCTCCTGCACTTTGGCTTTCTCAGAAGGTCATCTGGCTGTTCAGAGACCATGTCCCACTTACAAAATACAACGAGAAGAGAAGCAGAGGTGATGTATTCATGTTTAATACAAATACCGTACTACAAAACCTGTAATTCAGAATATGGAAGGAAATTAGTTTTTAATTTCCTCCTTCTAATGAAATAAAAAAATATTGGCTTCTGTGAATATGAAATTGCTTTTTCTCCAGATTGAAACACAGCTGAGCAGCTTGTAGTTTCCTACAATTTTGTTAGTTGTGTTCACAAGAAGACAAACCAGTGGCAAATTATTTAAAACATTTCATTTTGTTTACCTTTTGTTAAAATTGCATTATCTTCAGCATCTAAGAAACTAAAATTGCAGAAGTTTCCAGTTTCTAAGCGAAATTGCTTATTTTCTTCCCGACATAAACAGTAGTCACTGCCCTTTCCTTTGAGAGTCTTTGTAATTATAGTGTTTGTTTTCAAATATCCCACCCAAACGCCCAGTAGAAAATGGAAATTCCACACATCAAAAGCTCCTGGTCAAATGAAAGTGATTTTTGCTGTCATTTGACTTCAGAATTTCTTCACTATTGGTAAGTCCTTTTAAGATATTCTCAAGAGACTGCCACAGCTACCTGCCCCCAGATCCAACCAGTGGTGAGGCTGAGCTCGTGTATGTCCAGCATGCGCACACACTCAAGGATGCATACTGAACAGTGTCCTTTCCTTTCCAGGTCTTTTTCTTGTACTCTCTTGAAGTCATTCATAGTCTCGGTTTCATAAACCTCTTGTTTGTGAGCAATGACTGCTGGTGTGTTTGGACTCAGGAAGAATTTTTCCTTTTTCTTAGGTTTGAGGAAGGTATTTCTAAAGGAAGGAATACTAAAGAGGCAGAGTGCTTCATTGTGATGCTCCAAAGGAAGCCTTACCCTTCTTTTAAATGAGTAGAAGTAATGATGGAGAACAACACAGAAGAGTTGGTGGGGAAGTAGGTCAGCACTGGAGTGCAGAGGTGCTAGGATAGAAAGGGAAGGTGTGGCTGGGCTTCCCACATGGGGACAGTGCTATTCTATGGCTGTATCTCCTGCTGCTGCCTTGAGGAGTTAGACAGCTGGGAAGTGTGGTTTTGCCCTAAATGAGAAAATGATTTTCACATGCTAATGGGAGCAAGGGTCTTCCCATACAAAAAGCACCTGCACTCTATGCCCACAATCTGTCATTGCCATCAGAAAACACTGTGAAGTCAATGGTTGCTTGTGGAGGAAGCTACTCCAGTGGAACAGGAAAGGTCTCTCAGGATTGTCAGTGTGTATGTGGGCAGAGAAGGAGTGAGTCTGGTGTCCCTCAGGGGAGGGATCTGTAGTAGAAAGCTTTGGGCGAGTGTTCCTGGACAGTAAAGGGAAGCTCCCAAAAGCAGTAGCGGAGAAGATCAAGAATAATGGTTAAGTGCTGATGGCACCTGACAGAGCAGGGTCTCAAGATGCACATCTCCATACAGCTCCTCGAGACCCCCAGCTGGGGAAAGGCCAGGAAAAACAAAAGGATGGGGAACCTCTGCTCAGCCAAGGAGCAGTCAAATGCTTCAAACCTGTAGGTGCAACGGTGATTCTCAAGATGTGTCTGGTTGTTGCCAGGTTGAATGGAGGTTCAGAAAGCTTCTTCTGCAGCTACTGCTCTGGTATCTTCAGTTTCTCATCTTGTTCTCAACACTTCAGTTTTGTCTTGCCTCTCCAAGTCGTGGTGTTCCTCCAGGTGCTGGGTCAGCCCTCATCCATACATCATCTGCTTCTGTACTGCAGAAAGCATTCCCTCCCCTGAGGGATCTGTGTGTACCATTGCCTCTCTGCAGGAGAAGGTCTTGCCAAAGCAATGAAATCTGTGTTGTTTTTTTGGTGGAAGTGGATACGAGGCTGTCTTCCTTATACTTGCAGCATGGCAGAGCCATAATCAACACATACAACTACTTACGTAAACTCCTTCATTTCAAGTCATTGTGGTCAGAAACTGGTGAGAACCCATGTGCTAACCGGTAGAACTAATACAGAAATTTATCAGATAAAATCTTTATTCTTCAAGTCAAGAAAAAGAACAGTGTTTTGGAAGGGGTTGACGTGTTAAAGTCAAGGTCAAAGTAAAGTCACCCACTGCTTCCCATTTGCCCACAAATCAGTTATTTTATCATAGAAGACAATCAGATTTTTTTAGGCATGACTGACCCTTGGTAAACCCACGCTGACTCTTCCTTATCACCTCCTTCTCCTGCATGTACCCAGAATTGTGCTCCACGGACCTTGGTTCATGGATTTTTGGAAGGGTAAAAGTGAACCTGACCAGTCTGTAGTTCCAGATCCTCTCTCTCAGATCTTTATAGTAACTTTTGATACACTTAAGGCCTCCTCTGGCAGCATCATTGATGTCCATGTGGATAAGCAGCAGGGGGTTAGAGCCTGAGAGCCTTGGCTCTTTCTCTGCTGTAGCTTGGATCTGAGCCTTTGGCGAGCAATGAATCTTTCTAGACAGCAAGCCAAGTGGGCAGATGGGGACTTCTGTCCTCTACAAACAGAAACTTACCACTACTGTCCCCCTGCCACTTCTCTCTGATGCATGGTTCATGCTTGGCCAGCTCTGATGCTTCCCCAGACACAGCTTTCTGCCTCTCACCTGCTACCAGGGCACTGAACCTGTTCTGCAGTTGTGGATCTGTAGGTGGAAAAGGAGCAGTCCTCCTCGTGCCAGAAGTCAGGTTAGATGACTCTCTCATAATTAATTCACTAAAGATCTTGTTTGTTTTCCTTATGCTGCTTTAAACTAGAAAGAATGAACTCATGCATTTATCCTACACTACTACTTATGGCTAGACTTAATTCTTCAGTCAAATGATGACAAGAAAGTTAGCCTGGAGATTCCAAAAATACATGCAAATCCTTGAGCAGTTTTGCTGTCTCCAACATTAGTGCTGTGGAGGAGGAGGAAGATTATCCCAGACAATACAGGGCTTAAACCTTACAGCTAGTTTTATCCTACAGTAAGAAGGCTCTGTGTATTTGTCGGAGTGAAAGGAGTCATCTTAAAGGCCAATAAACCCAAAGTGCTAAGGACACTGCTTAACAGGCTTCAAATTTGGTTGCTCTCGCAACAACACGTTTCCTTTACAATCAATCTGTGAAGCTAGGGGATTATTTTTTATTGTTTAATGGCGTTTAGTTTAGTTGCTATAACCTAACTGCATCATGAAATCTCCAGAAGAATGACATATTTGTGGGCTGTTGCATTCATTTGATGTGCTATGCCTGCTTTTAGTTGGTTCTTACACAGCTGTGTTCTTCACAAAATGAGTAAGACAGGAAGACTTTAGTTTGAATCCCAGATGTTGGGCTGGCCATGAATAAGCCTTGCTATAAAATCTTTTGAATCTAGATAAATATGAAAGTAACTTACAGCAAGTAGATTTGTTCTTGTCATTTCCTGGCTTGTTCCACATTTCGTAACCTCACATCTTGTAGTACCACATGAAAACAAAAGTGCAACAAAGCTTATCGAGTATTTTTTTAATTTCTTAAAACCACAAGAGCACCTCTATGGGCCTTAAACATTAATAATTCCTGATAGTGAAAGCAAAGTGTGCAAAATTCCACAGAGTTCTGTTTCTAGTTGAGCAGGCAAAATAGCTTTTATTGAGGAAGCAGGGCTGGTGCAGTCATGCCCCGTGCACTGTAGCCACATCAGATCTGCTGCTGGCTGTACGCTGGCAGCCTACAGATGCAGTGGCCAGCTTTATAATTATGATTTTACAACAGACCTCTGATAACAAACAGTGTTTACAGCGTGTTAGGTTATGTGATAAAAATTAATCTGTGCACCTTCTGAGAAGCACAGTGACAGTGGAGCTGGGGAGCCCAAATGGCTGCCTCCTCCCAGGCTCACCACAGGAGCCGCTCCAAGGCCCTTTGCCAGACACTGAAGGAGCACCGAGGTGCAATGGCAGGCAGGGGAACGCCAGTAACCCAGTCAGAGGAATGGATATGCTGCCCTGGCTCCTCTCAGGGCTGTCCTAGGAGATGTTTGGCTCCAGGGCCTGGGTGTGACACCCAGCACCGCAAGTAGTTGTTTCCTCATGGGCTGGGAGGGGTTGCTGGCTGTAGGGGCATGACAGGTGCTACAGGACGCAGGAGAGGAGCATTTGGGTGTTGAACATGACTTGTTAGGGGATGTGTAGAGAAGGAGACAGGCTTGGGACAAATGGAAGAATAGAAGTGGTTTGTGAAGGAAGAAGCATGGGACAGATGGGGCTGGGTGTGTGTAAGCAGGCTGCTGGTCATTGCCCTCACCCAGCTGTGCTCTGTGCCTGGTGCAGTTTGTCCTGCCTTCTCGTTAGACTCCATCTACAACTCTCTCCATGGGTAAGGGACTCCCTGTGATGTGTGCACCTATGTCTGTATGGGGTCTGCATGAAGCAACTGCAGAGCCACTGTCGGTGGCAGAGGCCCACGTCCATGGACCAACAGCTAGAGCAAGTGAGGGGACGTGTCAGTGCGCTGCCTTCCAAGCAGCCCACAACTCCACTTAAAACAGCAGTACACTTCCAAAGCTGTGTCCTTTTCACCAAATGAAGATGTTAATAATTTATATATTTACATTTCACTTTGGGCTCCATTTCTAACCAGAAGAGAGATTGATTTATACTAGTTCGAAGCAAATACCCACAACAGGTGGTGTCTATCTGGGTTGGCTGGTGAGAGCCCTGCTTGGGGGCACCTTTTCAAATGTCTTCTGTAGGGAGCCTGGACAGCTCGGAGTGTGCTCTGGGGCTCCAAACTGGAGGCAAGATACTCACATTGGAGAATTTACCTGTGCTTTGTTGCTTGAAAGAAGGCTGAGATTACTTCCCACTGTTTGGGAAGACTACAAGGGATGTTCCGAAAGTAATGCCTCCTGTTTTATTATTTGGCCCACGGCATCATAGGCAGATGTTGGTGGTATGGCAGCAGAGGTTGAACATTCCCACCAATATCCCGTTCCATGTTGTTGCTGTGTGACAGACGGCAGCAGAGGGGTAGTCTGACACAATGATGTCTGACGTGGGAGTGCAGATGAAGCAAAAGTGTGGAACTGAATTCCTCCATGCGGAAAACATTGTACCTACTGACATTCTGTTGTAGTTTCCATGGAAATAAATAGGAGGCATTACTTTCAGAGCGAGCTACATATATAGATGAAAATATTCAAGGCTGTGAGGAACTCAAATATTACAGGAATGTTATGAATAGCAGACCAGAAAATCTGGGAATTGCTCTCTAACCTGTAAAAATTTGAGTAAATCTCACCTAACAATTAGAAAAAATTGTATCATGATGTTGTAGTAATTTCTCCTTCTCCCCTCTCTGTCTCCTGCCACCACCAAGAATACAATTCAGCCTTTAACTGAGTTATATTAGAAGACTAGTACTTAAGGTCTAGTCTTGAAGGAGCTTAACAGAACAAATCTATAAATCTGTGTTGAAACCAGTTTTGTGATGTTTTGTGGTATACGTGTAACTGTTGTCCTTTTCTTCAGCAAAATCCTTGTCTTGAGAATCTGAGATTTTACATTCCAAGGCAGGAAAAAACCTTTTTCTTTCTTTCTTTCTTCCTTTCTTTCTTCCTTTCTTTCTTCCTTTCTTTCTTCCTTTCTTTCTTCCTTTCTTTCTTCCTT
>WBMW01005481.1:0-58230 GCA_013396635.1 Penelope pileata | reverse complement strand
TCTCTTTCTCTCTTTCTCTCTTTCTCTCTTTCTCTCTTTCTCTTTTCATTTTTTTTTTTTAAGGATGTTAACTAAGTTTCCGTAAGATTCATTAAGCTATATTATTGTCTTCAACAAGGCAGGAGACTGGGCTAAGAGATTCAGTGCCTTCATCTTTGGTCTTCAAGAGAATGTCATGATTCAGAAGTAAGGAGAAAATATAAATGCAAAGAGTATTAAACTTCAAATTTGTAACAACAGAAGTGGAATAGAGGCAGCAGCTGAGAAGACTACACCTGAAATCATACAATAAAAATCATAAAGTATAAAATTGGCTTCTTCCCATTCAGGTCATGCTCTTGTTTTTCTGTATCTCCTTCTGTACTGTGACTGCAAGTTACTATAGCATCCACGCTTCAAAAATTCTCTAAGTTCTTTCATGAAGAAGTCCTCTCCAATTGCACGCCCAATAAAACTGCTTATTCTCTTCAGTAATGCTGCTCTACTCAAGAAGATTTGCATTTCTGGAAAGAACTAATTCTGTAGTGAATTAATTCTTTTTGAATTGCTGCTGAGAGGAAATGACCTTGCAGAGACAGAGCTGACTTGCAAATTTCTTGTCTATGGCTACCTATGGCCTCAGTGTTCAGTCCTTGCAACTCACCTATATTTATTTACTTAACTGAGCATACCCTAAGGAAACTTACCATGATTTTACTGAAATTGCAATGCATTAATAAGCACAATAACTAAATTCAGGTTGAAATTAAAACAATACATACAATTAAGTCAAACAAGTCTAAATTTATTGAACACCGAACAAATGCAGCAAACAACTTACTCAGCCAATAAGCCACAGAAATTGCATTGTGCCAGTCTTGTCTTGGATGACTGCAGGCAGATTTCTTTCAGTCCCTATACACGGTGCCTTGCTTGACTTACACCAGTCAACAACCATGCTGCTGTCAAAAGGGATTGGCTCACTTTCCATTGCTCCTTAAATCATGCTAGCTATAGGACTGGAGCACTAACCTTCCAGATATAGTTTCTGCACACATAATGTAGGCATGATGGTCTCAGCACCTACAGAAACAGCTTTCAGACAAAACTGCTTTGGAATCAATGGCTACATTGACTTTGAAGCACCAATTTTACCTTTAGCAAATTGATACAATCTATGCCATTCATCTACTTCTATTTATTACTTTCAACAAGTGGAAAACAGTCACAAATTGTAAGAGAAACAACAGGGTCTGTCTTGAACGTCTGGTGGTTGTGGTGGGTCTCTCCAGTAACTCAAATCTTTCATCTCATCTTTCTTTGCATGACTTTGACAAGCAGGAAAATGCTTGTGCCTTTAAAGGTCTTTGAGGAAGACAGAGCTACTTTTCTTCTGCAAGGTCTTTGTTTCTTAAGTGCCATTTAAAAAATTTTTGTACTGTAGTGATAACTATGTAAATGACGTTAGAAACATAATTTTTTACTTCAGCATTGCTAAGTACTGCTATCTACCAACTCACCTTCTTAGCTTCCTAAAAGGAGCTTAGAGTGTTTTACCTCTCAACACTTCAGCTGGTGCTCTGTTGGTGTTGGATTGCCTTGCCTAATCCTTAATTATGTACAATGTTCTCTTGAAACTTTGGCAAGCAATCTCCACAAATAATGAATTTCTGTTCTAAGACAGCCTTATAACTTGTGTATAGTCTGTATGGCTTCAGACTTCCCATCTGCTTTTAGAATGCTTAAAACTAGCACACATAGGGCAGCTTGGATGGGGCACATGTGATGACTGTCCTGAAACTGTAAAAATGTTTGGAAGGTCCTCCTGAGGTCTCTGCCCCAACCTCCTGCTTGAAACAGGACAGTTGCCATGCTACATTAGGTCACCCACCTTCATTTGTGCAATGAAGTCTTGAAAACCTTAAAAAATGGAGATTCCCATGTTTCTCTGGAAAACCTGCTTCTGTGCTGCGTTACCCTTCTGGTGAATGTATCTTTTCCTAGTGTGCAAGTTGAGCCTCCCATGCTACAAACCAAGTCCATCGTGTCTTCTTTAATCACCAGCTGCTGCAAAGAAGAGTGTGGCCCCTCAGCTTTGTAACCACCATTTAGGTAACTGTAGGCTAACTGAGATTACTTCTTCAATTCCTCTCCACAGGACCAACAAAGGTCAGCTGCTACAACCTCCCCTGACATATGCTCTGGACCATCTTCACAGAGTTCTACTGGACCCTCTCCAGTTCCTCTACATCTCTTTTGTACTTAGAAGCCTGTACCTGCACGCAGATGGGGAGGCACCAGCAATAGCAAGTACAGGAAGCTAGTAACCTCCTTCAGTCTGCTTCATGTGATACTAATGGGGCTCTGCACACAATTTGCTTCGTTTGCAACGAGACCACACTGTTGGCTAATATTCAACCTGCCATCCCCTGTTATCTCCAGGTCCTCTTCAGCAGGACTGCTGTTCATGCATTCATATTCTAGTCTGTACTGATGCATTCCAACCCTGATTCCGTGTTTTTTGATTAGTTCAGTGTTGGAGTGCTAGACATTTGTCACAGTCAGCAAAAATCTTCTTTACAAAAAAATCTAACTTGCTGAACATAATCAGTTTATTACACCCTCTTTTGTGACACGCATACCAAGCATTTTTCAGCTTTCTGGATTCTATCAACAAAGCCTGTAGGATGCTAATAGAAATTCATTGCTTGTCCTTTTGGCTTGGACCTAAATAAACTAGACAACCCCACTTCCATACTCTGTCAGAATAAATCCTGTGTACAATTACATTGCAGCTTGCCTTGAGCTAGATCAAATCCGTGTTCTTCACAGAACCAACTTTCACAGCTGATTTTATTCACATGAAACACAGTGTTCCTGTTCACCTCAAATGCCGATGGACTACGCAGAAAGAATCGTGATGTGCAGCACCTACGCTGATGCACTTCCAAGGAACCAACTAAGCAGCTTCCTATTGATCCTCATAGACAGCAGTGCCTTTCTGATGGCTACCAAAGACTTTCTGTCCTTGGTTCTAAGTGTCTCTTCAAGACTCAGCTATATTCCAAGCACATTAAAGTTACTTTGAGTCCCATCTGCTGTTTGCTTAGAGGTTTCAGTAGGCACCACAAAAATGACCAGGGGTCAGGATCTTTGTAGGAAACCTCCCCATCCACACAATGAAGTCTGTACAGCCTATTCCTTCATATATTAATACAAAATAGATGGGCTGTTTATATAACGGAATAGTTTACACCTTTTCCAACCATCCTTAAGTTAAATTTTGAATGGAACAGCCTAGGAAAATTTCCTGTAAAAACTCACTTGAAATATCTTACCCCTTTGATAACTAACCATTGGCAGTTATTTTTGGAGTTAATTCCTTTAACAACTATATTGCCTCCTTATGACAACCTATGAACATTTCCTGTTCTGTTTATCAGATTGTCATGTGACTGTCAAAAGCAGCACTAAAGTGAAGATGCCATATAAACTGCTCAGTTCATCACAGTGAATGATTATGAAAATTTTCATTTAGTACAGAAAAACTAACCTTGCTCTCCAAAAGTCCATCGATGATACAAAAATTCTTGTTTACATAAATAGCTGTGAGTACAAGTACATTATCAAAAGCTGATTGTAACTATTTAATTCCTTGCAAATATTTAGTGCAAGCATATAAGGAAAACAGGTGTTCTCCACTTCTTAGACATCATTTCCCACTTTACTGATTTCTGTTTTATTTGCTTTACGGCTATTATAATTGCTGCCACCAACCACTCCCACTTCAGTGTGGCAGCCATGACTCACATAAGTGCCTAATAAATTACATCAATGGGAAAGCAGATGAGCACATGAAGAGGAGGTGCAAAACCCATTAGTCACGCAGTCTCCTTTTCTGGGGACTGAATTGCCTGACATAAAAGCATTGTGAATGGCTTGTGCATCTGTCAAGTCCACCAGATGTCAATCTTACTCTTGCAGTTTTTGTGAAAGCTATTAATCAACATGCATTATTCAGTGTTTTAAAACAGGATCTTAATTAGGCAGCCAACTAAAGCAGAAAGAAAAAGGTAACCCCCCAACACGCAGTGAGGTTTTTCAAACAGAATGGCATAGACTTTACCACTTGAAGCAATATTCAGATCCCAATCCATTTCTTTCTTTCTCATACATTGTATCTTGCATAATGATGCAGTTGAGGAGAGGTATTCTGGAACAGCAAAGAGAAATGAAGAACTGTGTGCTAGGTATTGATTTTGTTCAATTTGCAGTACAATGAAGTACATCAGTGTACTGGATCAGAATTAGAAAAGGACATAGCAGTGCACTGCTGTCCATATTGCTGGAGATGAGCCAACTTTGTCATTATAATCTCATTGATTTCAGGGATTTATAGCAAATCTAGAATAATTCACCTAGGACTGAAACTGTATAAAGTCTCTGTACAGCCTTCCAGGACTTTTTTCGTGGTTTATTTTCACAGAAGGGACCCTGGCACATTTACTGAGGAGCGCAGCACATCAAAAATTACCAGAGTCCGATTTTTCTAATACCACCAGCTGCCTTGATATACTTTCTGTATGGAAGAGTCTCACTAAACTTAAGAGCAGAAAGGATTCCTACCTACTGCAGCCATCCTCATAAACTGATCTGTTGGTCAGATCAGCCTGCCCTGTGTTTCTTTACATTAAAAATCCTAACAAGTAACCAAATCCATTTTTACTGCAAAAAAAAGCTGCTGATCAGATGGTGACTTTACTGACTCTTTGCTTGTTACTTACATAAAGGAAAAACAAAAGCAGAAAACTGTACCAACACAACCAAGTGGCAAAGCAATTTTACACTCTCCCTCAGCTAGGAAAAAGGAACTTAGGAGATCACTTATGATAACTTGAACAAATAAAATGATGAACACGAAGGCTTTAAAGGAACGTTTAGTAGTAAAAGAGGAGAGGAGAGCAACCCCATGAAGACATGTAAAGCACAGGAGTTTGTCTGTCCTGCATTATGGTGCTGATTCCCAGCTGTCTGGGCAGAGAGCAATGCAGGTTTTTGATTCTGGGACAAGATTAAAAAAAACGACTTTTTCTGTATCAGGATGCATTGAGTCAGAACCACCAGTAATCTGTCCAAGAGCTTGTTCCTTACATTACCGGATATCAACATGCCTCCCGTTCTCCCAGCGCTTCACTGCACCCAGACCGAACGTAAATGTAAAGCAGCTGAATTAGGTGTCAGCAGCAGGGCCCTCCCGTAGCTTCAAGATTTCTCTGTACCAATTTATCCCACTGTCTGGCTTCACTTCATAGCTGAATTGGCTTGTTTACAGCCAGCACGGCTGGGTTAGCATTTCTTGGAGGCACAGCAGACATACCCAGAAGGACATTTAAGTCTACCTTTAAGCATGAGCTGTTTTCCACATTAGTGCAGGATGCTGTAAGTAGTTCAAAGGGACAGCAAAACCTAAGCAGACTGAGAAAAAAAGTAAATAATCATTAAGTGTTTTCTTTATTTCCTGGTATCTTTTGATTCTCCACAGTTTTCACTTCATTTTTGTTTCTTGTGGGCTAATGCACTCCTAAGTTTGTTTCTCTAACTCAGGCACAGAATGTGCTTAGAAAGTTCTGCAGATCGAGATGCCCCTGTGTAAGGCAGTCTTTTCTTGCGTTTGTTCCATTATTATTTTACTGAGAATGATAGAGCAAATTATCTAAAAAAACCCAAAAGTTTTGTTACTCCTCATTGTAAGAAATTCCGTATAAGAAAATTCAGTGGCTGAATTCTATACCTCTGACTGTATCCTTAGGAATACTCCTCCCTGCTTCTGAATCTTGTCCTCTTGCAAGATATGTGTGTCTCCAGGCAGCTCCCAGCACAGCACCTTTGCCCTCTGCACAGTGCGGCGCAGAAGGGTGCTGCTGTGTCTGCCTGGCTTCAGAGGGTGGCTTTATCCAGCTGCTTGGCTTTTTTGCTTTCCTCCACAGCTACTGAACCATTTCTAAAAGCAAAAGCTTGTTGGTTTGTTTGTTTATTTGACTTTCCAGCTCCTGAGGCTGCACTTTGAGTGACCAGTAATTGAACACCAAGAAATAGTTTCTTCTAAGAGCATTTATCAACCTGTTCCCGTATTTTCAAGTCCTTCTCTGTTATCTCATGCTGAAACTGCACAGCGTAACATGAGATAACTGGTAGCAAGCTCTGGTTCACAGACAAAATTCCCATAACAAGAAGACAGCAAGCCAAACAGGCTGGGCTTTGCACTAATGTGTAAGGCCTGAGACCTGTTCCTAGCAATGATAATTCAGTTTTTACAGGGCCACTGGGTGCAGAATGTTTGTATTTGTTTACCAGTTGTGCTATATATGTGTGTTCGTGTTTTAATTCAACACAAAGAATACACTTACAATCATTTAAGATGCCATCTACAATCTTAAACTAAATTTAAAGTCGGGTTCAAGGCATCAGATCTGTAAGCATGAAAATTACATTTATGTCAGAATGAGTTATAAGATCTACTAAATTTTCTTCAAATTTATACCAATCCAAATTAGAAGATGCCTGCAAACTAATAATTACAGCAAAAAATACATTGCTCCATGATTGAGCAAATTTGCTGCTTACAGGATGCTGAACAGCTTATCACTGTTAAAAAGTGTAAGATATTAATGTTGCATTGAGGACATGAAGATAGCACAAAAATCATGGCACATTCTGGCAATTAGCCAGAATTAGATTGTGTTATTTGGTTAGGAAAAAAAAAAGTTTTTCAAGGAAAAAAAAAAAGCTGCTGTAAGGGGGTTCTTTACATAAGAAGGAAAAGAAAGGGTTATAGACAGGAGGGTTGCCCTTTTCCCTCTCCTGTACAAAGTTGTTTAATACATTTCTTACTGTGCTTGAAATGTGAAAGCCACAGAAACATGAAATGAATTTTAACTAATGACTTAGTAAATGGCAGACAATTCTTCAATGTCCCATGGCCACGTCAGAAAGAGAAATACCATCTTTTTAGGGTGGGTGGAAATCTTCAGGTGATGCCTGCAGTTCCTTTCAAGACAGCGAATGAGTAAAGAACAGAAGGCAGACCCAGTGACTAGCATTCTACGATTCTATAACAACTATTTTAAAGACCTTTTTGCCACTAGACCTCCAAGCCCCAGCCAAAAAATATTTCATCATTTCTTGATGCTACTGCTGGTGGAGCCAAAGGAGCATGTCCAGACATTAACCAAGAACGCTTCTGGCATCCTGGAAGACATTCGCAGAAGGGAACTCATCACGTTCCCCTGGATGGCCGTAAGGACTTTGTCCTGCTCCTCAGGCGATGGGCCAGGGTCAGCGATCAGCAGCTCTGCAGCTCTGGCCTCTTCACCTGCTGACCAGAACAGGCACACCGGGCTGTCCAGATACTTGCAGTAGTCCTAGAAAAGTTATATGAGGGAGAAATAATTAAGGTTAGTTTGGAAGGCCATGCCCAATAAGATTATTCCAAGTTTGAAGTATGACATGATGTTAGTTATGTCTCAGTCTTTTTTTTTAACAGTTGTTTTCATCTCAGAATTTCAAACCACCATTGCATTTAGCATCACACCAGCTTGGTGGATACGTTTTCTTGGTTTAGTTTTCACTTACTGCATGAAGAGCAAAACTTTCACTGTATCTGCAACACTGAATTAAGGAAATACAATTCCAGCCAGATAAAATACAGGAGATAGGAAAAAAAAATCATGATACTAGGTAACCTGATTGATACACCTAAGTCTGGAATCTCTGACTCTCTTTAACTCCTTGCAGAAAGTCTGAGATCCTTGTAGTGTTCCTGGAAACCAAGAGGTTCATGTTCAATTTGCTGAAAGAAGAAAGAATGTAGTTACAGCCTGCTGAAATCCTGTCTATATGGGCATAGGTTTAATCAAAATGTAACTGCTGTTTCTCATCTATGTCCTATCTTGCCATCTAACCACTGGTGTTCCTGTTTTGTTGCTTGTTTCTTTGAGAATTCAGGTGTCTTCAAGTTTCACTTCAGTCATTTCACCCTACCCATAAATTAGGATGAGAAATGCTTGTCTTTCTTCTCCAGCTTGTGGCCTCCTGAAGGGAGTCACTGAAGGAATCCAAAAGACACAGGAGGGTTGGAACTTGATGATCCTCGAGGGCCCTTCCAACCCAAGCCAGTCTATGATTCTATGACACAAAATTCATCTGCAGGGTCGATACAGCCTAATTTCAGGTTCTAACATTTGAACAATCATAGTTTATCTGTATCAAAATTGAGAAGAAAGTGACGGGTAATTTCCAGAAAAGATTTATTATGGGGCCAAAATGAAGCTCTGAGAGATTAATGGCTTGTGACACATTCAGGTTATTGCGGTGATAAGACCCAAGTAAATCAACAGCACTCTTTTTTGATAGGCTCAAACCAAACTGCTCAAATATGTTTAACAGTGGACCAATTTCAAAATCTTCATTTATTAAACCTCGTTCTTGGGATAAGGCCAGCATTAACCTGTTCCCATCTGTTCTCAGAATGAGCCTGTGGAGCCTCATGGACAACATGCTAAGGCAGCAGTGCTCCCCGATGGTGAAGAAGACCAAAGACTACTGAAGACGCGTAAGCAAGAGTGTAGCAGGTAGAAAGAGGTGGTTTCCCCACCCTGTATTCAACACTGCTGAAACTGCATCCGGAGGATTGTTTCCAGTTTTGTGATTCTGCTAGGAAAAAGACATTGGCATACTGGAGCAATTTCAGCAGATGATGACTGAGATGGTTAGAGGGCTGCAGCACATCACATGCAAGGAGCAGCCGAGCAAAATACATTGTGCAATCTTTAGAAGGGAAGGATAAGGGAAGGATCATGTTACTTTTTTTGATTACTGAAAGAGAAAGCTTAGAAAAGAAGGAGCCAGATGCTTCTAGAGGTAAAATATGGCAGGATGAGAGGCAATGGGCAAAAGTTGCAACATGTGAAATTCTAATTAATTGTTAGGAAAAAAAAACAACCAAGCAATGAATGAGGCTACTGAGAGACTTCACTGAACTGCAAACTTCAGAAATATTGAAAACTCAACTGGTCAAGACCCTGAACAATCCGGTCTAAGTGGGCCCTGCTCTGAGAGGGCATTTGGACCAAATGATGGTCATGGGTCCCTTCTAACATATACAATTCCATGATCTTGCCAACTGATGCCTGCGGAAAAAACCAAAATCCTTCCTCACTTCACATGAGCGCATGCTTTAAATGGTAGGTTAAACTCGTCAGTGATGTGGCTGGGTAAAAGAGTGAAATTGCATTTAATATTCCTGAATTCTATGTAGGTTGTGTACAAATATTGTAAAAGTGGATAAAAATTGTTCTGGAAAGGTGACACTCTAGGACATGGTGATATGGCATACATCCCTGTTTAAAGATTGTGTTAAGCCCTGTATGTACTTGCCATTATTTTTGGCCAACTAAGGTTTAAATATATGGGCAAAGTTGTGTTTAGCCTGCTTTCACATATAATTTTTAATGTAAGTTATTGCAGTAAGTCTGAATTGTGATAGCTCAGAAAATTCTTTCAGATTTCATAAAGCACAGAAACCTAATCTTCAATTTAGCCTCAAGCTCAGAAACAATAATGTGCACATTTTTATTGTAATTGTTCTTCCATAATTTATAATGAATGTAATTGGACTGAGACTCTCATAATAATGTGAACAGATGTCTTGACTTGTAATATGTTGTTCTATATTAGATGCTATTTTTATTACCATTGAAATGGGCCTTTATTGCGTATCTCCTTCCCTTGAACTATGAAATGCTTTAGAAGTCCAGGAGCAGTATCCAATAGATAAAACAAACACAGATGGGAAGCAGAGGAATTCTGGATTTCCCATCAAAGAGAAAAGCTCTCACTTTACGAATAAAGTGCTTTACGCTAGTGAATGAAGCTCCCTCTCTCAAATATTTCTTGGACTTTCCTATTACAAATTCAACAGCTCATTACAAGATAAAACAGCCAAAACAACAAGGGTTAACATTGTCCACTGGGTATTTTCCATCAATAATTTTTGTCATGTCAAAAATCAATTATCTGCCATAGAAGCTTGAGTGAAAGGGCTTAGATCAACAGTCATTTACAATTTTTAATAAGAATTGAACACTTACAGCTCAACAAATTCAGTATTAGTAATATCAAGGATGGGAATACCTTAGTCTATTATAGACGGTGTTTGCTGAAGAGGTTGGAAAACAAATTATAATTAAACTCTTCCGTATGATAGATCCACTGAGGCACTCTGTATTGGGTAGAATGAGATCTCTGAATGTGGGTTGTCCCCAGAGTAACACTGCATCTGTGCTCAGCTGAGCACCCAGTAGTTGGCAATGGCACTCCCCACACCAATGTGCCCGTCACGACTATGGGACACCGCTTCACGCTGTTCCAGTGCGTTTGTCTAATTCTTCTGCCTTAAAATACATTATGAGAGAATGGAATTACTGACACTTAGCAAGCTGCTGCCAGAAGGAAAGTAGTAAAACCATTATTAGGATTTGCACAGGGAAACCCTTTGGGTATTGTTTTCAGAGAGATAAGAAGTTCAATTTAATTACTGAAATAATTTGTCTGAAACATATTATTATCTGTAGCATAGCAGACCTGGGTAAATACTTATCTCCTGCTGTGGCAGCTCAGTGAATCAGAACGGTCAATCCCTGCTCTCCATTGGTGAGCGTACTGTCTGTCCCCAAAGTTGTCACCACAATTCAGCACTGAAGAGAACGAGGCATTTCAGAAAGATATTGGGAGGGCTGGGTGAATGGCCACGTGGGCAAGTCACCAGAAATACTGACAAGAATGAAAGGGGGCTGGCACTGAAAGACCACGTGGAGCATTCACAAGTGCCCCTTGGAGAGCTCTGGATGGGCACAACTCGTGCCTTGAGTGAAGGACCCTGCCTCTCCTCACTTACCTTCACCTAGCAAAGTACCAGCGCTTCTCATTTTAGATGCTGGTGCTGTTAACAAATGTGTGACTCACGTGGATGCTTTGAAAATGTCTAACTAGAGTTTGCACGGTGTGCAAACCTGTGAATTGAGCAATTTCTCTTTGAACCATTAATGTTGCGAGTTAGTGGGGACAAGGATGAAGCTTCTTTAGGAATGCTGCCCTAGAACTGGCAGAAGCACTCATCAGCACGTAGTGCCCATATTACAAGCTCAAATAATATTAACACATTACAAACTCAAGAGAACGCATAACTTTTAGGATAAGGATGTTCTCCTCACCTCCCCTTTATCCCTTATTTTTTTTAACTGTCTTTTCCTCTTGCTTTCTTTTCCTATTTCTTGTGCCAGTCTGTTAGTTGTGCTTTATTTTCTTTTCCCCCTTTTACGTCAGACTCTGTTTTCTTTGTGCATTTTCCCTTTTGGGAAGCTGGAGTGAGTAGTACAAAAATATTATAAAAAGGCACTGTGGCTTCTCACAGCTGCCATTCACAGGAGCTCTTTCTAAGGTACCACTGAACATTTTTCCCCGAGCTCCACCAGAAGTGGTGCTGAGCAGGCAAGCACCTATCTGATGAAATACACAAAATATATGAAAGAAAATGAGGTTGCTTTAGGTATTTTGCCTCTCATCTGCTACAGCGTCAGCTGTAATGCACCCTCATGAACCACCGTACCCTAAAGATTGCTCTTATCAATTTTATCACTATATGTAATTTTTGGACTTATGTATTATGTACATTTAGATGTATTCTTAAAGACAGTTTTATAAGCACAAAATGCTCACATCAGTAAGTCTGGTCATCTAAACTTTCATTTCTAAACTAACGCATAGCAACTTGAACCTTTGGTATGGACTGCCAAGACTGCAACCACCATCCTGTACTGTGCAAGATCTTCAGCAGGATCTTTGCTTGGTGTTACTGTAAACAAAGCCAGTTTCAAGGAGCTCAGAGTGCTGTGAAGTACAAAAAGTAAAGCAGAAATACTGCCAGCTCCAGTAGCTCTCCTGCAGTCACACAGTTTTTGGCTGGAGCTGATACCAGTTTTGTGCAGTCTTTTCACAAAGCATTTCCCTGGCCATTATCAGGAGACAAAGACCAACCAAACTATTTTGTTTTAAGGCATATATCTAGATCTTCGTGAGACAGGGGAGGGCTTGGGAGAGTGGAAAAGTGGAGAGAACTAATGAATGGATTAGGAATCTTTCACAGCCGTACAACAACAGTGGTTTGCAATGCATGGCCACACCACAACAAGGCTGCTTAAGTGGTGGTCTCTTGATTCCTAAAGTACACATATATTCCAAAGAAATAGAAGTGACAACTGCTTACATGCTTTATTTTCCAAATGCATAAAAATAAATAATTTGAAAAATACATTTGAATTACATCTTATACTCCTACGTTTTGTTTCTTGCTGCCTGCTTCTGTGTTGTCATTTACCAGAGTGCTCTTCTAAGAATCTGGAGTTTTACCATATGCATGATGTTCTTCCTTGCCTGAAGAACTGAAGGCGGAGAACTTCATGTGGTCTTGCCTACTTAGGGGGATGTCATGGTGTATAGAGCTGGACTCTTCTCAGAGTGCAAACAGAAAGATGATCAATCACAAATTGCAATGGGGAGGTTTGAGTAGACACAGGGAAGAAAGTCTTCACAGGGAGTCCAGCTAAGCCTAGTATGAGATTGTCCAGAGAGGTATTGCTGTCTTCATGCTTGGATATATTTCAGTCTCACGAGCTGAACAACCCAACGTAGCTTTGAAGCCATCCCTGCTTGGAGGCCCCTTCCAATCCAAAGCTTTGTGAAACCCTGTGCAGCAATCCATAATACAGTAACAAAAGAGAGTTAAGTTGATTTTAAAGGCATCTTCTCCTTTCAGCAGAACAAAGCCTGAAACAGACTAAGGAATAATAACAAGCTGGAAAGTGTGCAGTGTGCTGTGCCGAGTTTCCTCTGGCAGATGAAGTAGTAGTTACACTGCGCACCAGGAAAAGAACAGGCCCTCTTTAAATTATTCCTATGCAGCACAACGCTCCATGTGATATTTAGCTTGGCTGTTCTTGTTACCAGGTATTGATATGCTGGAGAGGTTTGAAGGTGGAGAAGATAAAATGCTCTAACTTCTGAAAAGATACGTGACAAAATCAAAGATTAACGGCCCATGCATTTTATTTAAAAGCCCTGGCTTTATTCTACAAGCACTTCGAGCACATTAACACCACATAAAAAGAAGCAATAATAAGGATAAGGAAGTTGTAATCAAAATAAAATAAATTGAATTTCGACTGCAGTGTAGAAAGTATTTCTAGTAGTGAGATACAGGAGAAGAAGAATCCTATTGGCTAACATTTAGTTGTATGTCTGACAGAATTTGAATAACTACAATACCAGAGATGTCTTTTTTTGTTGGAGGGCGTATAGAGTGACTTAACTCCTTTCCAGCACTAGATTCAATTAGCCAAATTAATTTTTAGTGCACTTCATTCAAGCAATGGACTGCATAATACTCAATATCCCATCTCCATTTACAGGGCTCTGTGCATACTGTTCTGCATCTTCAAAAATGACAGGATTATTTTTTAGGAGGAAAAAATGCCTGAGCTTAGTTTAATAAGAGTTTTGTCTCAAAGAGTGAAATAAATATTTTATTATATAATATTAATTAAAAAAGGAGATATAATCTGGCATTTCTGTGTTCATCAATGAACGATGAAAACCATAAATAGGAGAAGGGTGACTGATGACAGAATCATGCATCATATTCACAGAAGTTAAAATATACCCTTTAAAGCTGAACAACCATGATCATAAGCATCTGTCAGAAATATTTAGGCATACTAAGGTTTTTAAAAAACTGATTTATATTTTCTTTGGCAATGATATTGTCTGGTTTATCCATTCCCAATATTTTTAGAATGTGTGGGTATCAGTCCATATATTTTTACCATTTGGAAAGCTGTTGTATTAGATGAAGCTATACTGGATTTTTTTTNGAAGGTATTCTGGTTTTTTTTTTTTTTTTTTTTTTTTGTTTTCTCTCGTCAACTTGGAAGTTGTTATCTCCTTGTCCACAGTCCAAAGCTTTTAAACTCCAACCAACTATCTCAAACTTTAATGGGAGCTGGAGGTATTCAGCATTTCTCAGCATCCAAGCATATGGTAAGTTCTTATACTTTTTTGACGGTATGCCTCATTACATGAACAGATGGAAAACACTGAATGCTTTTAAGAATTATCAATAAATCTAACCTATGCTATATATTGCTAATGTCAGAATGCACACTGTCTTGACTATCTGTTATCCTGTGGGAATAAACAAAAACGTGTTTTTACCATGCACACAGAATTTGCTGCTTATTTATTTCAAATGTTTTGGTCTTGGTTCCCCAAGAGTCTATGCTACTCTACAGAGCGATTGCGTCATTCTGTCCATCTTTTGCTGATTGAAAACGTGAAGTAAATACTAACAAGCTTTAAAGAAAAAAATATTGAGCAATTCCCTTTTTAGCACACAGACTACAATATAAAGAAGCAAGGACACAATTACTCCAGAAATATTTCCTGACAAGAATATTAAGTACTGCAGTCTTGGAGTATTAGTGGTGTTCCAAGTGCACGTGCACATACGCATGTGTGAGATGAATCTCCCCAGTTATACCTTAGAAGTCCGCTTTTGAGAGTTCCAAAGAATGGAAATTCAAACGCTCATGCCGGTGGAAATTCATGTTAAGGCCATAATCTAATTCAGCTGATTAGGATATTGCTTTAGCTAACAGCATTAATATCCTCTGCCACTATTAAATTAACACAAAAAGCAAACTAAATGAAAACACAAAATAATTAACATCAACACGGTTGGGGCCCAGCCCCCACTGCTGAATTATCCAGATCAGCTGTACTGCATTGATTATAACCATTAATCACAGTCTGGCATGTTTTTATTTTGTTATCTCAGAACTGTGTCCTTCTTTTAATCTCATGAATTTTTATGCTGGGAATGTTTCTGCTGGCTCAGTTGCAGTGTTCCTAACTTAAACGTTAGAACAATTTTATATCCCTCAGCTGAGTTCATGGTTGGGTTGATGATACTCCCTATGGCAAGCTGAATGCGGTACAGAATAATAAAAGGGTGATATGTAGTTTTTCTATTGCCGTGTCATTTTTTTCCTATGTCTTTTCTGTATCCTTGTTGCTTACTATTTCTGCTGATTCTTTGTCTGCCTTCCATCTCCTGAAGCATTCAAAAAGGAGTCCTTACTAGTTTTGGTATCTTTTGAAAATTAAAACTCATACCCTTTTTGGACAGTCTTAGGATGCTTTTACGTTTAATCTGCCAGCATTCGTCGTCTTTCCTATTTTCCTCATTTCTGAAAGATAATAGGTGATCCTTGATTTTACTTTTCACCTTTAAAATAGTCTTCAGCCATGCTAGCTTCTTTCTGGCCTTTCTGAAGGCCTTTCCACTAAGGATGAATTCTGAATTTCCAGTGTGATGTTCAGGACGCTCCCCATACTGCCTGCAATGATGGCCTCTTTTTAAAGAAACTCAAAGATGGATTTAGGTAGGAAGTTGATCCTGTGCAGTCACCTGCTCCAAGCAGAGCTAACTACAAAGTTAGATCACGTTGGCCAAGGCTTTGTCCAGGACAGTTTTCAAAACCTCCAAGGACAGTGATCCCACCGTCTCTCTGGGCAGTGCTTAAGCCTTCTTTTAGCAAATATTTCTTTCCCTATGTCCAATCAAAATTTCTCCTGCTACTCCTCATGGCTGCGGTTAACTGTCCTTTTGCTGCACTCTGAGAAGTTCGCTTCTGCTGATGACGTCCCTCTTGAAACAGAATGGATGCATGGGATTTCTTTGTTGCTCCCATACTCTGCAGCTGTTGCAATCACTTCGAAGGATGATTCTTCAACAGTAATATTCTGACTCAGGTCCTCATGCACTGCTTAGGACCAGGCCAACAGATGTTGATAGTGTCTATGCATTAGTCATAATCCATGGCATTTAAGTAGCCTATATTGTCTGCTGTGTTTCCTGAGGTTGCTGACGACCCTCAGTGGTCCAAGGTAAAGTGTTTAGTCAATACATATTGGAACACAGCAATCCCCCTTCTAACTAAGACAAGCACATATCTCTTATTGAAAATACTTCCACAGGAAAAAAGTGATAATTCCTTAAAAGTAACTCCCCCATCCTTCTTTTAAAAAAAAAAAAAAGTGCAAATGTATTGCGGTATTATAGTTGGTAGAAGTGTCTCAAGACAAGGACAACAGATCATATTTTAAATATCCAGAAATAAATAAGCTGGATCAATATACTGTAACAGATTGTTTTGCTCATTAGAAGGTAAAAATAAAAAGGAAACTTGTCAATCTACCAAAAATCTAGCCTTTCAATAAGGATATAATTGGAACACACTGTCAAAAACAACTTTGAAATTAAATTCACAGCAGCTGGTACTCAATACATTTCATGACAGGTCATCAAAGATAAAAATTTATCTCTACATGTTACTTCTTTCATCTTTGTCAGATATTTCAACATGTCCAGGCCTTTTAAAACCATATTAACTCTTTCAGGTTAGAATAACACAGAAATTGTGTTTTTGTCTTAATTGGAGTATCTTCCTTCTGAAAAAAAAAAACAAAAAATAACCTTCTTTAAGAGAAACACCTCGCTCTAACATTTGCTACTGTGAGTCACAAGTCTCATCTAAAACAGCCCGTATAGCCTTGACTAGTCCTTAGCTTCACTGTAGCTTTCTGCTAAGAAATTCTCTCCTTAGTAATAGATGATTTGCTTCCTTCGCTATAAATAATACGCAATATTTAGCAATATTTTCTAGCAACCAACAGATTGTGGACACCATCTTATGTGTGTATGTTTATGAAAATGCCTCCCAAATATACACATCTAGAGACATTTAGAAAGACAGAGGATGATATTAACAATTAGATCTGATAAAGATCCTGCAATTTTGCTCTGCAGTTCACTGATAAAATGAAGTAGCACCTCTTTCATAATACACTAATTCTAAAGAGAAACAAACGATTGTTACTTTTCCATGTGGAAAAGTCTCTTTTGATATTTCCTACCACTCTGTAACCCCCAAATAATCATATAAAATGCCTCAAGTGACTAGTTTGCTCATTTGAGATAATGTACAATTTCAGATAAAATCATACCCAAAGGCAGGGTTTATCTGCACTATACTGTAGTAGCAGTATTGATTTTAAAGAACAGCGTGACCTCTGAAAGTGCCTACACATCACCAAACCATGACTAGAAATTGTAAAGCTGGAACTAGAGAGAAAAGAAGCCCTGCCATGGGTAGAAAGCCAACTGTTTGGGAGGCATTCATATGCTCCAGTCTTCTATCACCAAGGTTGTTGAATAATTAAAATTTGCCTGCTACCTATTTGATCTGCTTTTCCTATCAACACTCTTGCGTTTTGTATTCCCTTCTCTACTTTGTGCTGCATCATCTTTATTTATCCATTTTGGCATTTAAAAAAAAAGCATAGTGGGGCAGAGCGGAAATATGTTGCCAGAGCAGCTAAGCATGGCTAAGAGAGCTAGCAACAGAGCTGGCTTTGCAGGTAGGTCTGCTTGGGGAAGCATACTGTACAAGACCTCCAGAGGTCCTTTCCAATCTAACTCTTTCTATGACTTTTTGAAAATGCAGAAACTATTTCAAAGAACAAGCTCAGGCCAGGAGTCCAAACTGAACTTGCTATGACTCATTATTGGATGGGTGAAATTACCACTGCAGCAGTCGTGATTTATTTATTTGTTTGCACATCTTGAAAAATTCAAATGGTTTCTCTGTTGCTGCTGCCCTATTGTGTGAAAGACTGAGAAGTAACAGGTAGGGTTGGAAAAAAAGCAACTGCACCCCTATTCCATAGTCAGGTTTGACAAATACAAACATGTCACAACACACTCCCTCCTCCAGCAAGCCAAGGGAACCCTGTGAACCTCCATGGCACCATCAGCGCTCCGGGCTGCCCCACAGGTCACTGCGCTACCTCTTTCCATCGAGCGGCTCTTACTGTGCAGCATTACCCCCTGCTGCAAGAGAAAGGCATTTAGCACCAACTTGCAACTGCTATCTGTGAAATACATTAAAGTAGGAACAAATGCAGAATGCTTTATCCATCAGCGCCTGCTACTGAGAAAAGCCAGTGAAATTGGTCTTTAAATAGGTTCAGAAGGGAAGGCAGAATCTCAAAAGAATTACTGTAGACCTGCAGACCTTTAGAAATCTGAAGTCCTTATTAGTGAAGTGAGGTCTCACCTTTCTGCCTCCTTTTATGATCAAACCAGCAAAACCACGGTGCTTTTGGAGGTTTGAGGTCAATACAGCAAATGTCATGTTATAAAATCACCCCTCGAGCTTGCTTAACACTACTAGTTTCACCAGTAAAAGATCCTAAATTAACCTATTCTAGTTAGGATTTTGATTCATGAACATGTATTTTTCAAAATACAGAATACTCCAGAGCCAAGCAAGCCTCTTGCCTTTATCTTCCTAAGGCTACTACATATTACATGGTTCATCTACTAGCTGGGTAACATTTTATCTGAAGGTCTGTTTCATCAGCACTGAAAGTGGGGGATACTTTTCAGTGAATGAGTACAATTAACTTTTGTTAGTTTCAGTTTATAAAATATGTATGTCAGAGAACAAGATATCCTCTTCATTTCTCTCATAAATCTCTTTTCAGTGTTTTGTGCGCTGACTTAGAATTACATACTTCAAATTAAATACAGAACTGTACCCTTTTGACCTAAAATCTCTGACCTCTGAGATAGAGTGGCATTGTTTCTGCTTGAGGACCGGTTCAGCTAATTGCTAAGTGATGGGCTGTGACACAGCTGGTACATGGTTTTGTTCCCAAGGTAACTCTCCCATAAGAAGTGATTCAGAATCAATCATTTGTTTTATAGGGATACAGCAGGTGTTATGTGCTGCACATGGGGAAAATAGACACTTTCACTGAGAGGGTCATCTTCTTATTAAAATATCCTTTCATCCCCCTTTGTGATGCGGAAGGAACATTGTCAGTATTATAGCTGAAAGGAGCATAATGGTTTCAATATGAAGGAGACTTGGGAATTTCTCCTTTGCTTAACATGAGTTCCCTGGCATTCACATGAACCTAAAAAGCTGTAATAAAACAGCAAATAAATACCATTTTATTCTCTTTCACGTTCAATAAAATCATACAGCTTTCCCCCACACCCACGAGCATTGGCTCACAATAATAGGCAATAAGCTACTTTACATTTACAACATTCAAGCAGAGATTACCTTATTATTTATGAACGTTAGGCAGTTAGGACAGAATTCATCTCCCAGTGAAGTCCACTGGATTTCTTGTCAGGGGAGCTGCATTTGCACCTACAGAGCTGGAGTTTTTGCTGGCGAAAGCAACAACTAGATATGCTTTTTTGTTTGTGAGAAGACACCTAAAAATAAGAGATAATGTTTGTTCCTCTTACATGGATAAAGAAAGCCTTTTATTTCACGTGTGAACAAGAAATTATTTTAAACACAAACTCTAGCTTCAGATTATCATCTATCAGAATAAAAAAAAGATGTTCTCCTTCAGTGCATGAAGCTGTTTGTGAGCCAGAAAGAAACTCATCAAGGATGTAGGTTTTGAGTTGTGGCTCACTTTGCATCTGTGCACAGCATTCCTTGATTTCCATAAGGTTTCCCATGCAGACAACCCCACCAGAATTTGGCTTATTATTTCTCAGGAAAAATATAAACATTTGTAGACAGAGAAAAGAAGCATTTCTAAGTTTTGCCACAAAGTAAATTACTAAAAGATGCATGAAGATTTACTCTTTCAATTATTTTCTCAATATTTTTAAGAACACAGCAAAAAATTTCCTCATTTGTATTAAATTGGAAATTTTTAGCTCAGAGCCGTGAAGAAAACCTGTGAGTGAATTTCATGAAATTGACTTTTCTCTTAAAGCTAGTGCCTGTTTTATCCCACCACAAACAGCATTAGCATAAGTTCTTATGAGACAGAGATGATCCTGTCATATCCATTTAAAGCTATGGGAAATCCCTTCCAGATTTATCACCATTTGACAAGTTCGAAAAGTAATGATAATTTCTGGATGTTCTACCACTGCCTAATATTTCTTATCATTTCAATTACTTTCCTGATGTTATTCTTTTCCCTTGAGGGAATGCCTTGGTTTCTTAAAGGCTCACGTAAAGGAGTGTGTGGTGGGTAAGCCTCGGCTGGCAGCCTAACTCCTTCCCAGCAGCTCACTCCCTCGCTGCACAGTTGGATGGGGGAGAAAACAGGACAAAGTGGAATGAGAAAGCTTGTTGGTGGAGATAAAGACAGGGAGGTTGCTTACCAATTGTCTTTGTGGGCAAAACAGACTTACCTTGGGGAAAATTAGCTTAACTTAATTAAAATAAATATGTGATTACTGGTTTGTTAGTGAAAAATAAAAAGACAAACTCCTTTCCTCCCCCCTTTCCCAGGCTCAGCTCCACTCCTTCATCCCTGACTCCTCTACCTCCTCTCCTCACCAAGCGGTGCGGGGGGATGAGGGTCCTCCCCTCCTCCTTCACGGACCTTGGTGTCTATAGAGTTGCTTCTCACACTATTTTCTCCTCACTCCACTCTCTCACAGACTGCTATTCAGCATTTCTGCCCTTTTTTGACTATGTTTCCCCAGAGGTGCCCAGCAGGTTGTGGCTGGGCTCAGCGTTGGGCAGCAGAGGGCCTGCTGGAGCTGGCTGGAGCCAGCTGTCCTCGAGAGGCCTCCCCTGCAGCCCCCCACCACCGACACCTTGTCACCTACCCGCAATGTAGCGTGGCCCATCTTTACTCAAGTGTATGCTGTTCATCTTTATCATACAGTCAGGTCCCATCAGGGCAGGAACCCCAAAGCAGAGCAAGATGAAATGTGCTAACACCTGAAGCTTGGTGTGGCAGCAGCCAGGAGAGGCAGAGGTGGGGGCAGAGCATCGCTGGTGCAGCTGCACAGATAGCAGAGACTTCTGCCTCCCCTCTGCCACTCTCATGAGATAGAACTTGTGATATGCTGGGCTTTATTAAAACTTTCTAAAACATACCATGTCTGATGAGTAATATGGTCCTCAGTCTGTTTTACAATTTACTGGATCTTTTGGCTCACTAAGAAGCTAATATTAAAAGCCTTGATGTTATTGCCAGAACCTGAAGTCTGTGATTCAGAGATTTGATTCCTTTGATAATTATCTGAAGTTAGAGGCTCTGCAATTGTAATTCTACACTCGCAGTTCTTGTATTTCCTTATTTAGAATAACAACTTATTATCTTATGGTTTTGTTCATCAAAGTGAAAGTTCTGAATATAAAAGCAAAAAAATTTTACATTTGATGGCATTAAAACACTTCCAGAGATTAAATAACTTTCAAGATAAGACTTAAAAAATGTATTTTCAGTGCATTTAAAAACCAACTATAATATGTTAAAAAGCCTCCTTGATGTAAGATGGGACTTAGTCGTGGCTGGAGTTAAGGACTTCTAACAACTGATATCATTTAAGTCAACAGATAGGCTTGTACTGATATCAATTAGCACAATCTGAAAATTCATAACAGAAAAGTTTATTGCCTTGAAGCACCCAAGAAGACCTAAGTCATAACAGCTCACCCGGGAACGACAAGACACAGCCTCCAGCAAATGGGAGGACCAGCGTCTCAGAGGGAGCACATGAGACACAATTTACTCCTACACAGCCTGCTATTAGGCCTCTGGCCATAGCAGTCAGCAATACCAAAGGAGGCTTAATTCACATGCATTTGAGGGTAAAATTTTAAGCTTTTGTCAAAGAAAATTTGTACCTCTTTTTTGTATTGTTTCTCAGCAAAATAAAGGAGCTCAGGTATAGCCTTCACAGCAAACAAACCCCAGAGATCAGGGCAACAAAATGGTGCTTAACAGCAGTTCTCCTAACTTGATACTTACCATTGCTGTTCTGTTTAACTGCTTGATCTCTAAGCAACGATATAACAAAATTGATGATATAACACAATAATGTTGGGTTTTGCAAAAAGCCTACATTAAAACAAAAGATTAAAGATTTCTTGTCCATTCCAGATGGATTTGTATATTTGATTCTTTTTATCGATCTTGCTTCAGTCACTTAAAACTGTCTTATGTTAGAATTAAATTATTATTTTCTAGGCTCTACACTTTTGAACTGCTGAAGATGTCTAAAGATATTTAACCTTTGAATTACAGCATTAAGGGCAAATCAGAGAGAGAAGTGAAATAAAATTCAGTTAAGTTTTTTATGTCAACAGACAAACTAAACTTTTTTTTAATTGACAGGAGGAAGTGCTGACTGGCTTTTGCACAGCTTGCTCTGACAGGGTTCATAATGTTAAGACTAAGCCTCTGATTCTGCAAAACCCCTTTGTGAATTAAGTGTATCAGTAATCAAATCAGAACTGCAAAGTCCATTCTACATTCTGAGCATCAGCGCTATTTATTTCTTTCAAAGCAATCCCATCAGTAGAGACTGTCTGAAATCTGTAGGGCTGTGCACATTACAGATGGACAAATGACCCTTCAGAATTGGTATTACGTTAATGAATCCTGGTTAAAGCAGGATTTCTATTGACTTACGTTTACGACATTGGAACTTAAATTCTGTAGCTGCTACTTTTTTCTACAAATGCACAAAGAAAGCAAAGTTTTACAAGTAACTAATATACAATTTTCTGTATGTTTTTATAGATCTTTCTTTCCTTTTTCTTAGCAAAGTAGAACATTTTAGTATCATTTACAAGTCCTACGGTGTATTGATTGCTAAATGCTTGATTTTCTATATAGAGAAAAATAACTTCAGCTGTACAGAATCGTTATCAGCATTATAATCTTGTGAGAATTATAGATACACAGGACAAATTGTCTCAATATGCCACTCACAAGAGGCATCAAGCTTTTCATCCTCTTGAAGACTTAAATGACTTACCTTGATTTTGTGCTGCCTTTTGTACCATCAAATATGTACTATTACATGTAGGCCCTATTATTCATTTCAACCTATTTCCACATTCAATTTTTTCATATCATTTGCCACTTGTTGTCTTTTTCATTTTTAGCAAATCTCATCCATCTTGACTTTGCATTTGGTATGGCAAGTACCAGAAGTTTCAGCAACTTCTTCATCTCTTCTCTCTGCATCTCACCTTCTTTACTGATGTTGATAGGATACATGTATGCATTTTTAAAAATTGTTTTGTAAAAAAATATTTCATAGCTTTTTCATAGCAAGTGTTATGTATTCTAATAAATACATTCTTTAAAAGTTCTATTTTCATTCCTTCCTAGAAAAGAAACATAAAGCCAAAGCCTTCTGTAAGACATAATAATAAATTGACTCTAAACCTACCCATTTTAAACACCCTGTATACACACATCAGTTACTCTAAGCTGTGAACTTATTATTCCTCAACATAAGACACTGGTCTTGAGAAACTGCTGCTCTTGGGCAAGGAATTTGAGTCTTAGATTTTTTTTGTGTTAAGAGAAAAAATATTGCTTTTTACAAAGCTGATAAAAATTAAAATGTGAATGTGAGAGTATATGAGGGTCACCTCGTTTAGAACGATAAATAAAAGAAAAACAATTTTCCGATTTGGAATGATCTTATATTAAGTCTTCTTATATTAACTTCTTGAAGTCAAATTATTCAAACTCCCTTTGTTCACAAGTCAATAGAGCTTAATGATTTCTCCAGCACATCAAAGGGCCACCCAGATAACTTTATACATAATTTTTCAACAACAGATGACTCCATTTTTTCTTCAACATCATTCAAGAATAAAGACATGACCTTAAGGCTTGTGGTGGTTTGAAGTTCTTTTACAGAGGGCCACATTCGGACCCTTTTGATGGGAATCATATTGACAGTGCAAGCAAACTTTTGGGGTTTAGAAAGCACTTCATAATCAAAACTCAGAGAAGTGGGTTTGAGATATTTGAGTATAAGGAAATCGTTATGCAGAGCTTCAAGTAGTCTGGAGTTTGGGCTTGTCTTGGTTGCAAACCCAGCAGAAGCAGCAGCTTATAACCAGCCTTGGAATAACCCTACTGGGACAACACAGTAGGTCACAAAGCTGAACAGTGGACTGGGAAGCTGAGTCAGCTGGATCAGCAGGTGTGTGGAAGGGCGGTGGTGCACAGTCAGAGGACTGTGACTAAGGATAAAGTCCAATTAATCTAGTACAAGAAACTTAATTACAGAAAGCTAAACTCTAGCACCAATTAATTATGGAGCAACATAGTCCAGAGGTAACTCAACACATCCTCATTAAGCCTCGATTCTACAAAAATTTCAATATAAGACTTGCATTTAGCTACTTACTTTAAACAGGTGTATACAGACTAAATGCAGGTACGAATGGCCATATACAAGAAAGGGCCTGAGGTGTTTTGCAATTACTGTAATAATTATGATGTTTTTCCTTCTTTCTCAGTCTCCAGATACCAGAACTTTTGAGACATAATAAGTGGATATAATCTTGAAGAAGATTAAGATGAGGTGTATTTTTTTGGAGATAAGTTTTCTGGGTTAGTTTTCTGGATGCATTATTAAAACCGACAGCTAATTTTCACTTATGCCCTTGCTATAAGATGCCCTTATATTTTGATTTTCATTGAGATGATATAGTTAATAAAAGTTATAATTTTCATTCTCACGTATTTCTGTGCATTTGACCAGAGTTCACAGATTGGCTTTAGTACTTCCTACTGTTGCACGAAAAAATGTCATGCCCTCAAGATATAAAGCCAAGTTCTACCATAAAGTCATTATGCCAAATCCAATTAGCAAAGATTTTTTGATGAATTAACCTCATCGTGGCAGAACATATACCACACCTGCTCTTCTGCTTTAGTGCCAGACTTTGGCCCTCCTACAGTTAAGTCCTAGGTTGTTTTGCTGGTCTCTTTCAGCTCACTTTTCCCTCCTTGTGTTTAGAGGTCACTGCCTCCAGATGCCCAAGAATTTTCTTTCTCATTTATATGTATGATTGGTCTCCTCAGTCTGTTCTTTCATCATTCTCAGTCCTCTATTTTTTGCAGAACTCTGCAACAGATGTTTGATTCTTCCCTTGGACCTTTCTTTACCGCCAAGGAGCCTTGCAAATATTGCTGTTCCAGACAGGAGGGAAAGACTGATCACAGGAACCCAGGAGTGGCCGAAACAGAAGGCTATTTAACAATTCACCTAGGGAAAGAGCATTAACAACTTTCATTTTCTTGCTTAAGG
Source organism: Penelope pileata (assembly GCA_013396635.1). Classification (NCBI taxonomy): domain Eukaryota; kingdom Metazoa; phylum Chordata; class Aves; order Galliformes; family Cracidae; genus Penelope; species Penelope pileata. The sequence goes on along the minus strand of WBMW01005481.1, from coordinate 32,954 downwards.
GTTTTTGCTAATCACCAGGGTAGCATAAATCTCCATTCTGGGGAACTACAAAGCAGTGTTCTGATATGGTGGTGCTTCACATGAATGCTCCACTTCTGGCAGTTACCTGTGAAGAAAAAGCACAGAAGGAAAGAGTTTGCCTTTGCTGCATCTCCCTGACTGCCTGAAGGGAGACAATGTGACAATATGAGGAATATAGGCTGTAGAGCAGCCTCAAGGTAAATTTAAGAAGCCAGTAACAGGCTTAAAGCAGACTAGAGACCTGGATCGTAGATACGGCGTAACTTGGCACGGTTGAGCCTACTCTGTTAATCTCACTGACTGTTTGGTTGTGATATTGTTCTCTGTCTTCAGGAACAGAGGGCCTACAATACTCTCTACCCTCATCACTCACCATCGTCCTTGGCCAGAATCCTGTCCTCCAGAATCAAACGCTGCCTCTTTTATGGCCGTTCCTGGGTGAGCAGCTGTTGATACCAGAGGAGTCACAGCCTTCCTGTTCTACTACCAGCACTAGCGGCATCTGCCTTGAGAACAGCAGCAAGTACACGAAGTAGCCTTTTTTCTCTTGCTGATAGGGGAGGAAAGGAGAAAACTTGGACCCTGTTCTGGCATCAGATGCCTCGTGACACAGGGCAGCAAACACAGAGGTTTGAAGCGTGCACCATCTGCCATCTCTTCAGCTGACAGTCTGCCATAAAAACAAAGCATCAGTGGCTGGAGAGTAGGTCCGCATGGCCAGCAGCCACGTCAGATGGGCTGCTGTCTTCCAACTACGAGAAACATGATACACCAGGTCCACACATCTCCTGACCAAGATCAGCTCTGGCTAAGCTCCTTCCTTGCCCCACAACACAGGCTCATCCCTCAAAACCAGCACAGCGCACCCAAGCTGCAGGAGGACTGTCCTAACAAAATGAAGACACTAGACTTTGAGTTTGAAAGCCGCATGCTGGTGAAGCAGAGGGAAGCTTCAGAATTCCCCCTATGCAAACACTCGAACTTACTCTCCCTTCCATGGCAATATCAAAGACAGGAGATACTCCTCCTCCTGCTCCCTGCATCTCCAGACACTCATTCTGGTTGCCCTAGACCAACCTGAGCAGAGTCCAATGGGCCCCGGACGTGCAAAGGAGGCATGTGTATGGGGTTCATGCCTCACTTTTAGATTTGGCAGCCCTTCCTGGACACCCAGGAAATGAGAAGGAAACATAGCCCCATAGGACATGGAGGAGAATCCTCTTTCAACAACTAGGAGTAAAAAATTGTTCTCTGTGATTCTGGCCTTTTTTGTTGGAGCATGGCATAGTGTCCAGACTCTCCACCACGGTGAGATGTTCTCCTGCAGGAGGAACTTGTGTTGGTGTCCTAGAAAGGGCAGCCTGTGGTGAGCACAGCAACCTTTGCTGTCCCACTCCTGAGTCTGGCCAGAAAGCAACATTAGACAAGCATGCACACAGCATGAATACAGGTTTTAAAGATATACTTTGTTCTCCAAGAAGCAGCACTTGAGTTACAAGCATCCACTTCCCACACACCAAGCAATCTGCCTGGCAGCACAGCCCTGAACAAGACCCACCGGGTATCCCCAAGCTGGTGGGGCAGCACAGCCCCCAGAGCGTGCTCAGTGAAAACTGCCACTGAGGGCAGCTGGAGGAGGAGCCTGCAGAAGAAATGAAGAGGCAGATGCAGGCAGGGAGAGGGGGACTAAGCCAAACAAGGCCGTGTGTAGAGCAAGATGGTGAGCACCCTGCCCTGATTTGCTGTATTACTGCCATATGCAACGATCCCGCAGAGCAGGCTGGGACAGTAACTACCAGGGCTACTGCTGTCACAGCAAATTAATGGCCCCACTCTGGGCCTGCATGCAATGGGTGCACACCTACGTGGCCACGAATCCTGAGTTCTCCTACGAGGCAAAGACTTAGGGTGATCTTGCTGAGGGTTCCACAGTCCTGAGCTTGTCCCATGGCTCATCCCAGAACTGGGAATGATGTGCAATTCCTGTCACAGCTGGTATGCCTGCACTGTACCACTGAGTAACAGACAGACTTGATCAAGAACTTCGGTGGACGTCATATGGTGAAGTGGAAGGGGACCCATTCCTAAAGTTAAGGGAGGCAGAATGGAGTTGTGGCTGTCACTAGGTGTGGGTGAGGAACTATTGTCACGAACACCGCTTCACCCAGGTGGCACCATGCAAATCTAGCAGCGTTTGTTGTTTTCGTGGGCACATCCTTAGGGTCAGAATAAGCAATACCCTCTCCTCTTCCAGGACAGGGAAGCAGAAGCATTTGGATGCTGCGTCTCTCAAGCTTGGTCATGTTTGGAAGACGTATGCACCTTACCGAATTGTTCTTTAATAGTACCACACACACACTAGGAGGAGGTGAGACCCTTTTGTATGACACAGCTGGTTGCTATGCAGCTGTGTGCCTCCGACTGCTTGTACCGCTGCAGTTGCTATAGGAGACTATCAGATGAAGTGATGAAAGATTTCTCCCCTCACTCACCATGGCATATTGCCTGGGTTTCTGTATACTGCATACCAAGCGTCTGATCTTAATAAAACCTATCCCTGCTTTCTTCCTTCTCCGCTGCTGGAAACCATGGAAACCAAGCTGACTCAATTTTGCTATGGACAAAGAATAGAGGGATGGCCCATAGATGAGGCCCTTGTCAGCTCCACTGAGCTAGCCGTGCTCCTTGCCAGGAATGCTCTCACAGCGCAGCCTACAGGAAAGAGTTAAGGCTTTATTTGCAATTTGATTGTACCACTATACTAATGTAAGTTACCATTTAAGAATATTCTTAGATAAATTACTTGTTTCTACATACTCACTGCCAGGACATCAGATGCCCTCAGCTGCCAGGAACAATATGGGGGCTGAGGACACTGAGATCTATTGCACTCTTGAAGTTTTCAAGGCAATGCTTGCTCTTAAAACACACAGATGTCAATATGAACTGCATATACACCTCCTGGGTGGTCCATTTGTTGGCAGAGGGTTGCAAGGCTAGTACTTTCCCACTCATGGAAGAACTGTGATGAAATGTTGTCAGGGCTGTAGACATGCGAACACAATTAGTTTATCTGGTAGAAATGGTGACCACTGGGAACCAGCATTACTAGAATAGACTGGTTTTGTGGCCTTGCACGTAATTATTGGCATTCATGTGAATAGCACAACTCCCTCCCTTACATCCACTCACTGTGGGGAAGGTCACTGAGTGGTCACAGCCCCTTCTAGCACCCTCATTCTCTTCTTTTCCATTTCCACACCTTGTGCCAGGAAGAGGCCTAGCTGAAAAGTGGGACTCTAAAAAGAAGCCACTGGCTTCCAGCCTGGGTTGCTGATGAGGGGTTCTGTGTTATCATCCAGTATCTGCTGTAGCTCACCACAGAATTGTGGATCCGTGCTGGGCTACACCAGAATATAGGCTGCATTTTTTATCCTGTGTATGCTCCATCTTAAAGATTTATAATTTATGACAGCTGCCCGTCCACGTGCAGTTGTCTCCTCCCTGCTGCTGAACTAACTCTCCCTAAGTTACAACAGATGTAACGGGTGCTGTTGCAAGAGATATAACACATGGAACCCAGATTTTTCTCTAAATCCCTGTTCCTATGGGAGATCTTCACAAAGACAGAAAATGATTGCCATCTTTTTGGTGCACATAGTCCTCTGTTGTCCTTTGACTATAACGGGAACTAAGGAGCTGTTTGCCCCAGAGTTGAAACCCCAGGAAAGAAGAAAAAGAACTGTTACTCTAATAAAGTGGTAGGAGTGTGTTTGGTGCGTCCTGCATGAAGTGTAAACATGGAAGAGAGGATGCAATGTCCAGGTCAGCTGCAAGAGGGCTGAAGGAATGCCAGAGTGAACATGGCAGAGTGGCATGGCATACTGCCATGTCAATACTGCCTGCTATGATCATTCTCACATCCAGACCATGCCCAGGCAAAGATGATGAGTATGCCAGCTGGAGAAGCTAAGCACCTGCCACAGGGGCTTATTAAATGTTAACCAGCCTGGAGAATCCTGCATCACTATTAGACTAGGTGCTTGGCACTGTTTAATTCATTTTATGCCATTAGATATAACCCTAGAGTCCACAGAATACATTAACACTCTGACCAGGCGATTAGAAAAGAGACAGTAGAGTGGCTCTACTAAATAAACAAATTTTCATGCGGAGACAGAATAAAAATGCTTTGCAGTTAACCTACAGATTACTTCTTCAGTGGTATAAAAATGTTTGCACAATGGGAGAAAAACCACATAGCATCATCCTGTTCTTGGTCACATTAATCCTAATTGCAAGAAACTATTTTTTTTTTTTATTTTTTATTTTCAGAAAGGCAGCAGATAAGGGCATGTCACAGAACAGTGTGGACTGATTGCTCCCTAAAGGACAGAGAGCCAGGAGTGAAGAGCAATAGTACTGCCAAGAGGGCAGGGGTCTCACCAGCCAGAGCCAGGCAGAGCAAGCAGGGAAGGCCCAATGATGGTGGCCAGGTTTCACAAGGAGTCCAGATCCTCAGGCAAGTTCATAGTCATGAAGCAGATGCCAGGCGAAGCCAGAAAGTTCATCTGCAGGACAGGGTCTGGAGCAGTGGGGGCTAAACTAGAGACCAGCTCCCCTAGGACACAGCTCACATAGGGACTGGACATCCAGGACTGAGTTTAAACAGAGCTCCTGGGCCATGGGGCAGGGGGAGTAGTGGCGGCCCAGGGCAGGGCTGGATCAAAGCCACTGAGATTTATCAGTGCCCTCAGGACCGAGACAAAGCAGACTGTGCCTGGACAGCAACAACACAGGCAGAGAATAGGCAGAAAGTATAATGATGTCAGTCGGCGCAAGGACTTGTCCACTGTCAGATAACAAAATTTTGCAGAAGAAATAGCAACAAGATTTCCCCATGAAAATTGGTCAGAAGACAATAACTCCTTGGGAAAGGAACGTTACATTGAACCCTGAGTACTGTTGAACCAGAGAATTAAATATGCCTTGCAACATTTCCAGGCACTGAGGCCAACTGGCATGATACGGCCTTTGTCTGTGCTAGTAAGATGTCCTGGCTTAACATCAAACCATATCCAACTTAGGAATATAGTAGGCAGGACAGTGGGCATTTTTGGAGCTTTGGCTATCTGGCAGGGGGAGAGCTGTATTTCCTGTCCCAAAGGTGTCAAGTGTTAAGAAAGTGGATGGCAGGTAGGACACTATCCAGCAAAGAGATATGACAGGAAGATGCCTGAATCTCCTGTCCTGGAGAATATCTGTCCACCAGAGTAATTTACCATCCTGCATTTCAGAAGTGGAACACATTATGAATTGTGGGAGATGTTAGAGCTTTGTCTCACTATGTATGAGCTCTCCACGCATGATCCTCCACACCATGCACACAAACAAAACCTGAGCTGTCATGGGCTGCAGCAGAGTTCATTCTGGGACATCCTCAGCCTCAACTTTCCTAATGTCCATGCTGAGTCTTTGGGCTATGGAGTGCTACCCAGCCAGGCTGGGACTGCTTTCTTGCCAAGGAGAGACCTCCAAGCATAAAAGCAAGTTACAGGAAACACTGAATATTTTTCCAAGGCCATTTAGGATCTTCCATAACTACATCATCCCCTTCTCTCTCTCTCTCTCTCTCTCTTTTTTTTTTTTTTTTCAGGCTGAAAAATTCAAAATAATTCTTGCTTGAATATCAACAAAATAACTTATTGGATCACTCTTGTTTCTTCCTCTGTACCTTTTAATTATGTCTCATCTTTTTTAAGGCTACAGTCAAAAGAGTATACAGTATTCTGGGATGGACTGTCGATTTACACATTAGAATAATGTTTTTTGTTTTTTTTTTTCTCTAATTCCTAATTTACTTTTTTTGGTCTTCCTTTGAGCACTTGACTTCAATTGTAACAACTGTCAACAGCTCCAAGATTCCTTTCAGGAGCAGTAAAAGCTTATCATTATATGTAGGTTGCTCTGAAAGTAATGCCTCCTATTTATTTACATGGACACTACAACAGATACAAAGAGAACAATAACACTATCTGATAGAGAACATTCCCAGCTACTAAACAGTAGTTTTCAACACAGTCACCACCATTTGCTATGTGTTTTTGCCAGTGATGAACAAAAGCCTGCATGCCACGCTTGTAAAAATCTGCGCCAGTGGAGGTGACCACTGTCACTGTCACCACTGCCGAAACGCACCACCATAGCCTCACTGTGCTCACAGCCACTGTTTCATTTTCATACACATTCAGGAAGCATCAGTGAATGTCACTGGGTGCCATTTTTTCCTCATGGAGGAATTCAGTTCCACCCCTTTGCTTCATCTGCACTTCCATGTCAGACGCCATCCCATCAGACTGCCCCTCTGCTGCCATCTGTCACACGGCAACAAAATGGAACAGAACATCGATGGGAATATTTGACCTCTACTGCCATCCCACCAACATCTGCCTCTGATGTTGTGGGCCAACATAATAAAATAGGAGGCATTACTTTGGGAGCAGCCCCCATGAGCCATACATGAGCAGTCAGGTTGGTTTCCTTCTCCCTTTCCTGCAGATTTGTGGTTAATAACATTAAAATTCCTCTGACATTTTATCATACAGTCATTTTGCATGCTAAGATTTTTTTTAAATCTTTGTCATCAGCTTTAGTTTTCATTACTTTGAATAATTCTGGCTTCTTGTTATTCAACAGCTTTCCTAGATCATTTATGAATATATCGAATAGCATGCATCCCAGGATATGTTCCTGTGATATACAGGAGATCTTCTGTTGTGAGAACTAAACATTTAGCCTCACCTTTTCTGTCTTTTAATGAGCAATTTTATTTTATTTTTATGAGAGTACTTTTGATGAGACACCTTGTCTGAAGACTTTCTAAACATACAGGGCTACTTATCTACTTGTTCAGCACATCAGAAAAAGCTCATCAGTTTGCAAGGAATAAATACTCTCTACAAAAACTGTGTTGACTTTTGCTTGTTTAATCATATTTAGTCATAGATCTATTCATTCTTTCTTTCATTATACTTTCATCCAATTTCATTTGCATGAAAGCTAGACTTCTTGGCATGCAGCACCCAGGAGCACTTTTCAAAATTCAGCATGACATTTACCACTTTCTATTTTTCTGGCAGCAACACAGATTTAAGCAATAGATTGCACACTGCAGTTGGCAATTTGGCAATCTGTTTTAAAAACTTGTCACAATCCACCGATCCTGAAATTTTTTTACTATTTTCCATTCTTACTTGTGTTTGTCTTTCTTCACCTTTTCAAGTGAAAACGGACTTGAGTTTGCAGTTTCTAAAGCCCTTTGTTCTTGTTGAAAGTGGTAAGGAAACATGAAGAATGACCATGATGTCTCAGAGTTCATAAAAATTCGTATGTGTGAGGAGCATTCCAGGAAGAGTTTGACCCACCTCTTCCATTTAATTTTGTTTTGATCTGCATTGCATGTAACCATCCTACCAGCTACCAAAAGCAGCCATAAGAGTTGGGTTCAATAAACGAGTGACGTTAGGCTATCTGTACCTTTAAAGCAGTTTTTTTAAAAAAAAAAAAAATTAATAAGGACGTATGACTTTTCTGTCATAGCTTCCTACAAAACCCCAGTTATTTTTTTAAACTTCATATTCCGTTTTACTCTATGCTGTAAACATATAGAACTAGATAGCAGATCAGGAAACTAACATGTTGGTAATTTTGCTATGACATTAAAAAGTGTTCCTATCTATGTTTTAGTCATGATGTCTGCTATAAAAATGTGATCAGTTAACAAAAGAGTTACAATAAGATGGCTTGATCCTTGAAAAGGTCTATCTTGAAAAAAAATGAGAGAAACTCTAACCTCGTACTAGGCCTAATCAAATTCCTGCTTTCTATTAAAGGTAGCGTAAACACAGCAGTTTCAAACAGGTGTCTTCTGTCATCCATGCTGCTATGAGGAGCACAACTTTCATAAATTTACGAATATATAAATTCACTGGAATTCAAAAGCAGCCTATCTGAAGATTTTCAGAGACATCTGGGTGAGTCTAGTATTACAAAGCGCTCTTCTAAAGGAGGACTTTGCAGGGAAGTTGTCGCTAGCTGCATCATGCCATTGCAAATGTCACTTTTGGACACAATGTGCATACTTGAAAAGTGAGTTAGTCCTTGGAAAGTTTGAAATCCTTTGCTAAAAATGCATTGCTCAATTGTGTTGTCATACTGATGACTCTTCGTTTGGTTTGTCTTTCAGGTGGACATCAGTGTACAAGTTTCTGTAAAATAGTCTTTGCAAAAAAAAATTCATTGCTATGAAAATTCAGAGGGTTTTGTAGGACAACTATACAGACTTTTTTTTTTTCCCTAGACACAGACTCATAATAAGATTTGGACTTCAAGGGACATGCAGAAGTCATGTAGTTCAATACCTCACTCAAATAAGGCCCAAGTTGTTATTTAGGGCCTGAGACATGTCTCTTTTGTTTACCTTTCAGAGAATTATGAGGGATTTTTAATATATATAGCCTGTGACTAGAGTTTTAAAATGCCTCTGAAATAACAGCTTGAGACAGTTAAGAAAAGAGACCTTTAGTCTCAAAGGAAGGTAGCAATAGGTACTGATAGCTGTAGGAAAGATCCAGGACGGGGGCATCGTTTCAAATACATTCCAAAATGACATGGTAAAACATCTGCATGTAAATGCAAAGAACATGGACATGAGCCAGAAGGGCCTAGGTGAAATGGAATTTGACAGTAAGAATATGGGAAGGGTAAATAGAAGCAGGGAGAGGAAGAGGGTGGGCAGTAATGACTGATTGAATGAAAAGGAGGCTCATGGACTGCAGGTGCTTTCAGATTAGAGGGCTTGAGGAACATGATTTCTGGTTGAGGGGTCTGTGGATGCTCAGAAGCAAGAAGGTTAAAGGATTTTGAGCTCTGACAGACAAAGTGAGAAATGAAAATTCCCAAGCAAGAGTTTTAGGAACATCCTTGCACCTTCAGCTGAGCCACTGAGAAGATTGTTGGGTGTGTTCCATCTTTCCCTACCCTGTACTCAGCAAATCTGATATAATTTTCTTCTCATTTGGCAGTTCTGTTTCAATTCTGCATAGTTAGCATGGAATGACATTGCCACGTGAATGTTTCTACTTCAGACTCAATCCTAAAAAGGTGAAAAAAGATTGCAGAAATTGCTCAAAGACAGATGACAAGCGTTTTTAAAATACTCTGCTGCTTTTACTTATGAATAGAAAAATATGTAAATCTTGTGAATATTGCTATTAACCCCAGATTACTGGAAAGAGAATCGGCAAAGTCATTCTTTAATCCTAGATATTCAAGTCAATGATACATACATGCAAGTTTTATAGAAGCAAAATATTATCTTGACTTCCTTGCAAATTTTTTGCTTTTGTCTAATGGAAATGATGTTGTTAACCAATTTTACTGAACATATTAACTAAAGGCTCAAGTAAAACTAAAGGTGCATCTATTTGAATCTTTTCCTAATGTAACGTTTCCAGACAACAAATCCTCTGTTGCCACTAGGGTATGTGAACATGAGTAAGGCAGAACACTGCTTTGACATTAGCGATAACAGTTGTGTTGCAGAACACTTTAGTTTAGGTCAAGACAGAGTTTCCTAAGCAAGTGTCCTGACCATCCCCATTTCCCTGCTGTGGTACACACTGTGGAGTGTTGTCACAGAAGAGGACCAGACTCCTTCAGGATGAAGCTAAATGAAAAGCTTGTTTCAGCAGCACACTAATGTACTCCAGCTGCCCATAACCATTCAGTTCATTAGACCAGACCAAAGCTCAATAAAAATAAAGCTCCCTAAACATATCAAGTCTGTACAATGGCTTCTTAGAAGTAGGTATGCTACAGATCCGTGCTGCTCTTTAATGTAGACATAGCCAAAGCATATTAACTCTACTTCTTGATGTTTATTTAAGTAAGCCTTTGACTCTGCAATAATTTGTGTTAGGTTAGAAACTGAATCTAGTAAGTCACAAGTGCAAACCAATCCTACCTATTTATACTAAAATCTGATGATTGACTTAGCCATGGGAGTCCTTAGTATCTCAACTATTTTCAGCCCAGAGCTTTCTTTCCTATACATTTTTGAGGTCTGTTGTTTTTGTCTTACATTGCTCAGCCTTTTAGGGATTTTCCTGCAGACATCATCTGGTGCAAAAATTATCCATGCTCAGTAGAAAAAATTATGTAGCAAGAAGTGAAGTGTTGTAGTTTATTGTTTGGTGTTTCGTATGCAGAAAGTAGGAATGGAAAAAAAGGCCTTGTAGAGAGAAGAGAAAGTATTTAGTGCATAAAATAAGAAAAACAAACAAAATTCAAGGAATGATTGCTCCAGTGTAACCTGAGTGCAGATACCTCATAGCCATGTATTAAAAAGTTTCCACACTTAATGGGAGTAAGATCATAAAAACCTGATGAGGTTCAACAAAAGCAAGTGTAGAGTCTTGCACCTGGGGAGGAATAACCACATGCACCAGTACAGGCTGGGGGATGACCTGCTGGAGGGGAGCTCTACAGAGAGGGACCTGGGGGTCCTGGTAGACAACAGGTTGGCCATGAGCCAGCAGTGTGCCCTGGTGGCTAAGAAGGCCAATGGGATCCTAGGGTGCATTAAAAAGAGTATTGGCAGCAGGTCGAGGGAGGTGATCCTCCCCCTCTACTCTGCCCTGGTCAGGCCTCAGCTGGAGTACTGTATNGCAGGGGGGTTGGACTCGATGATCTCTCGAGGTCCCTTCCAACCCCTGCAATTCTGTGATTCTGTGATTCTGTGATGAGGCTGTAATCAACTTTGACATGTCAATATTGCATCAAAATTATTCTGCTGTATCTTAGTTTATATTTGCTGAAGAAGCTCAAAAACAAACAAACAAACAAAAAACCCCAGACCACTGAAAGATAACAACAGAAACAGTACTTTGATTAGAGGCATAGCTGTAGGAGTTTGTAGAACATCAGGCTGATTGCTCATCATTTGATTTATAATGATGGACTTCGGACAATACCTACAGGCAGACTTTTGACAACACAGCTGCTGTGATGCTATGTAATCTGATGAATCACAACTGCATATCAGCATGAAGTCCTTGCTGATTGAGACTGATTGTAGAAGCTGAACCCACAGTTACTTTATAACTTAAAATCTTTACATTGGACAATGCAAAAGAAAGTTCTTTCATCCTCAACTATTAAAATTTTACACGGACATTTACATGGAATATAGTGATAGGACTTAAGGACTTGTTCAAAAACACCACTTGTTCCTGATCTTGGGAAGACATTTATTTAAGCCATAGCATTTCTTCTCTTATGAATGCAAATAATCTTTATTTATCCTATTATAACAAAATATTTACCTCTTTGTGCTGTAGTGTAAGATTTTCAGATGAAGAGCTCAAATCTCTAAGTAATTCATACCCCATATTCCTCCTGTCCTCAAAAGAATCACAGAAGGCAAATATTAATATCAAAGTTAATAATGTAATTTCTTACATCTGTATTTTATGCCTGTCTATCATCTGTTGTCTCATTACTGAATTCACCAGTTCCTCTACCCACACTCAATTTCTCATCTCTTCTCCTTGCTATCTAGCCCCAGACTTCCCAACAGGTTGTTCATGTGGAGAAACTGCCGGACAGGGACTCATGCTAGTTTGTTGTGTCATTCTTTTCCCTTCCAGGTCTTAATTCTTCTACCTACTTTCAGCCAGTATGGGAACAAAGGTAACACCCACATCCTTAAGGAAGCATGTGTTGCTAACTTAGTGGTAGCTGGACTTGAAAACACACAAATGTAAAGAAACTCTCCTCATTCCACTGTATGTCGGAAGGCTTCTATGACACAAAGGAAGAAGCAAAAAAAAAGTCTCATAAGGAACAGCAGAAATCACTTATATTTCAGGATCTGGAAACTAAAGATCTGGGTAAGGGCTGAACTGAGTAATAACTGAATGCTTCCCCAATTGCAGGTTGCATGTATCAGAAACTGCAAAGCATTAAAATAAATGGTACCTTTAAAACAGAAACACATAAATGCAGGGCTTGAAGTAGAAAAATCTCTTTTCAAAAGACAAAACATTTTCTATGTCCTGTCATTTGGACAGTAAAGTACTAATAGGAGAGTGAAATAGATTCAAGTTTCCAGTGTGAAACAGTTCATCATTGTGACAAAAAAAAGGAGAATAAATGGAGATGATTTAAAAGGTGAGCAAGAGAAATCGCTAAAAATCTAGAAGGTTGACAGAAAAATCTGAGGTTAAATACAGCTTAGCTTAGTGATGCCTCAGCATAACAGCTCTCTATGAACTTAAAGGACTATGGGATTGAAAAGATCAGAGGAAAATATTAAGAAGTGACTCCCCCCCAACATCCCGTATGTGAGAAAGACTCTCCCCCCAAATAAAGATTACAGAAAAAGTGAATAGAAAACATATGATTTGACACTGCTTTAAAGTCTTGCAGGGCCATAAGACAGAAAGTTGAGAGTAATGTACATTATATTAAACAGAGGCTAAACCACACTGGTCTAGACTGGAGACATGAGTCACAATTCATGACTGGCCTGTGTAGAAGAGATGGGACTGCACATTCCTGCCCCAGATTCCCTCTCCACAGAAACCTGCCAGGGGTTCTGTGCTCTCTACAGACTTGCTCCACCTTCACACGCAGTTGGCTTTAAAGACCATATACAGAAATTGTGAATGATCAGGCTGAAACAACTTGTATGTAATCTACCCTAGAAAGTTGTTCTGGCCTCCTCCAGGGACAAAGTCTGGAGAAAAGACTTTCCCTTGATCAAGGAGGATCAAGTTAGAGATCATCTAGGCAAACTTGACATGAACTAGTCCATGGGCCCCGACATGATGCATCCATGAGTGCCAAAGGAGCTGGCTTGATCATCTTTGAAAGCTCACGGCAATCAGGAGAGGTTCTTGAGGACTGCCGCATTTGGAGTACCGTGTCCAGTTCTGGGCTCCTCAATTCAAGAAAGACAGGGAACGTCTAGAGAGGGTCCGGTGGAGGGCCACAAAGATGATGAAGGGCTTGGAGTCTCTCTCTTATGAGGAAAGGCTGAGAGAGCTGTGACTATTCAGTCTGGAGAAGAGAAGACTGAGGGGAGATCTTATCAGTGCCTATGAACATCTAATGAGTGGTATTTAAGTGGATGGGGCCAGACTCCTCTCAGTGGTGTCCAGCAGCGGAACAAGGAACAACGGGCACAAACTGGAACATGGAAAATTCCCAATGAACATGAGGAAAAACTACTTTGAGAGTGACAGAACACAGGAACAAGTTGTCCAGAGAGGCTGTGGAGCTTCCTTCTCTGGAGATATTCAAGACTCTCCTGGATGGTTTCTTGTACAACCCATTCTAGGGAATGTGCTTTAGCAGGGGAGTTGGATTAGATCTCCAGAGGTCCCTTCCAACCCCTACGATTCTGTGATTCTGTGATCCATGTGCTATTCCCCTCTGGGCTGCTTTTTAACTTGTAGTTGCCTGCCTTGACTTCTTGGGAAAGGCAAGACCTCATATACATGTACATGCATCAAAACTGCAAATCTCACGAGCCAAAAAAACTAGGTGAAATTTTTTCCTGTTGGTGTTTTCTACAGGGACTGCCACCTGCAGTCCTTCATATCTGTGCAATGACTTTGATGATATGCCAGCTGACAGTAGGAAGATGGACAGAAGCAGAAATGCATTGGAAAAGTCTGGGTGCCCAGAAGGTGACATCCTGGGTACAGAGTGTCAAAAGCAGTGACCGGAAAAGGCTTCTTGTAGCTCCCAAACTGTCCCCATTCAACAGGACCCTACTGAGCAGACTACTTGGCAGAGGCATTCTGATCTTGTAGGACTTCTACCCTTGAAAGGAGGAGGTGCAAAACCTGCTCCCTGTCAGGTCGGACTGTGCCTCAGACTCTGGCACTGCCTCCTCTATTGTGACATCATTGACCACTGTTGAAGTCACAAATGGCTGCCAGCAAGGAGGGAACAAGAGCCAGGTTTTCTCTGTGCCTTAGTCACTCTCGGTCTTGACGTCATGGCTGTCAGAGAGGGTTTGGCTTGCTTCCTAGCAAGCTGTGTGTTTAGGTTCCTACACCTCAGAGACATGGAGCAACAACAAAGGAAAGGTGAAAATGGGGACAGAGATAGATATGGTTCCTTCACAAGTTTTAAAAATCTCTTGCTCTATAGTGTGCTGCTGAACTGCACAAGTACTGCCTGCTTCCCCATTCTTCTCCTCCTTGCTGCTCCTGAGAGGAGATCTTATCAATGCTTCTAAATATCTAAAGGGAAAGAGTCAAGAGGATGAGGTCAGGCTTTTTTTAGCGGTGCTCAGCGACAGGAAAAGTGGCAATGGGCATGAACTGGAACAAAGGAAGTTTCATCTGTACATAAGAAAGAACCTCTTTACTTTGAGGGTGACAGAGCACTGAAAGAAGCTGCCCAGGGAGGCTGTAGAGTCTCCTTCTCTGGAGATATTCAAAATTCGCCTGGATGCTCTCCTGTGCAACCCACTCCAGGGAACCTGCTTTAGCAGGGGGGTTGGAACACATGATCTCCAGAAGTCCCTTCCAACACCTATGATTCTGTAATTCTGTGACTGGAAGAAGACAAACGTCACCCCAGTCTCCAACAAAAGCAAGAAGAAGGACCAAAAAAACTACAGGCCAGTCAGCTTCACCTCAGTCCCTGCAAAGGTGATGGAACAGCTGATCCTGGAGGCCATCTCTAAGTGTGTGTAAGACACAAAGGTTTTCTGTAGTCAGCATGAATTCACCAAAGGGAAATCATACTTAACCAAACTGATTGCTTTCTCTGATGGGGCAATTGGCAGAACAGATGAGAGGAGAGCAGTGGATGTTGTATACCTAGACTTCAGCAAGGCTTTTGACACTGTATCCCATGATATCCTCATAGGCAAACTGAGGAAGTGTGAGGCAGATGAGTGGATGGTGAGATGGATTGAGAACTGGCTGAATGGCAGGTCTCAGAGGGTTGTGATCAGAGGTGTGGAGTCTAGTTAGAGGACTGTAGCTAGTGTTGGCCTCTGGGGTCAGTTCAGGGTCCAATATTGTTTATTCATCAGTGACTTGGGTGATAGAGTGCCTCCTGAGCATGTTTGCTGATCACACAAAACTGTGAGAGGAGTGCCTGATACTCCAGAGTGCTGTGCTGCCATTCAGAAGGATCTTGACAGGCTGGAAAGATGGGTGGAGAGGAACTTCTTGAAATTCAAGAAGGCAAGTGAAATGTGCTGCACCTGGGGAGGAATAACCCCATGCCCCAGCACAGGTTAGGGGCTGACCTTCTGACAGTAGCTCTGCAGAGAAGGACCTGGGAGTCCTAGTGGACAACAGGTTGACCATGAGACAGCAACACACCTTTGTGGCCAAGAAGGCTAATGGTATCCCGGACTGCTTTAGGGAGAAGATGGCCAGCAGGCTGAGGGAGGTAATCCTTCCACCTGGAGTTCTGTGTCCAGTTCTGGGCTCCCCAGTACAACAGAGACATGGAGCTCCCAGATTGAGTCCAGCAAAAGGCTACTAAAATGATTAAGGAACTGGAGCATCTCTTACATGAGGAAAAGCCGAGGGAGCTGAGCCTGTTTACCCTAGAGAAGAGAAGACTCAGGCAAGATCTGATCCAAGTGAAGCATATCTGAAGGGAGGGTGTCAAGACAATGGGGTCAGACTCTTTTTCAGTGTTGCCCAGTGGTGAGAGGCAACAGGCACAAACTGAAACACAGTAAGTTCCATCTGAACATGAGGAAAAACTTCTTTACTGTGAGGGTGACTGAGCACTGGAACAGGTTGCCCAGAGAGACTGTGGAGTCTCCTTCCCTGAAGATATTCAAAAGCTGTACACAAGCCTGGGTAATGGGCTCTGGGTGACTGTTTGAGCAGGGAGGATGGACCAGATGACTTCCAGAAGTCCTTTCCCACCTCAGCCATACTGAGATTCTGTGATTCAGAATCATTAAAAAAGGTTATTTTCTTTAATCTTCCTGTTTTTTAATTTGGAAGTTGACACATAAATGATTATTTATGCCACAGAGGTGAAAATAACACTCATCACATTGCTTTCTTTTGCCTTTGTCATCTGCGTCCATGTAAGAATAGCACACTGAGTTTTAAATTGGCACTCAGCACAGTTCTTGTTGATCCACAGCTGTGTATGTAAGTGGTTTTTTGAACAAATATACTACAGTTAGTCAAATTCAAAGACCTTTCACCAAGGTTGCCTGTATGTACTGCACTCAAACAAACAAAGCAAAAAACAGCAATAAAAAAGAATGTAAAGTAGGGAAAGAAGCCTTAGAATTTGTAACATTTTGAATATAAACTACTTATGATTCCACCAGCAAGCAAATGAATATGTGATTCTGAGCTCAACTTGCTGACTATAAGCTCTTTAGACCACTGCTTCAGTGAAGAAATTTCCCATTCACATATTATGGATTAAGAGGTTATAACTCTGCCCTGGAGAATACAGATATCAGGCATATTAAGATCAGCTAGAGGGACAAGGAAGTCTTCACTGCGGAAGAATCTGAAGTCAGTGTGTTTGGATGTACATACTATAGTCAATGTGTTGAAATGCTGTACTGAAGTATATTAACAGAGACAAAGCAGGGAAAGTTAGAAACTAAAGTGCTAACCAATCAAAATTACTCATGTTCATGTTCTAGCTACTGGCAGGTGTTAAAGTACCTCAGTGAGCAAACATTTTGGGGCTTACTAAAAGTAATCAACATCTGGAATATGTGACTATTCTAATGACTCTACATGTTGAAGATAAGAGTTTCAAAAGCACAGATTTTCTGGAATTATATTAAATTAGTGCTTTAGATGAGAGGAAAGAAGTGTTAGTTGTATGCACAATTGCTGATTTATGCCAGGATTTTCTGAGATCAGAGGAAGCAAAATAATCAATCCCTAAAATCCTTTGAGAAGTGTGATCATGAAAGTCCTTGAAATGTTCCCTGGTACAATTTTCATGGAAAAGAAAGGAGTCCTGTAAAACTGTGAACACTTTATGTTGGTGTTGCAAGATTATTGTAATTAAAGTTAATCAGAAAATGTAATATTGAAACCCTGCACAGCAGTCTAATTTTTTTGCAAAGCATTGATATTAGCATCAGTTCTCATACTGACCATGAAGTGATGAAAATCCATGCTAATAATAATACAGAGGTCACTGAGAAATAGCATGATATTAATACACATGAGAAAAGAATATTTTAATTGCCTACAGTATGTCTTCTAACAAAAAAAAAAAAAAGGATCCACTTCATCATCATACAAAGTACTTCTTGCTTTATACTGTTAGCACTAGCAGTGTTGTTCTAGAAACACACGCATTTGGTGGGTTCATGTGCCGTATTTCCTCTATGACTAAAAGTGGGATTCTCTCACGCTCTGTATGCTACACCTACTCCTCTCCTTCTGGGTAACTAAGGCATTTCTCAATACATGTCTGCAGAAGATGTACCCATGAGGTAGTCTCTTTAAACTACATAGCAACTAAATTAGTTGGGACTTACGTTGCAGATTTGGCTCAAAATGACTCATGGCCTGTTCAGACTCATTTATTATTTTGGCAGCATTACCTTTTTCTTTCTCTTCCTCTGATGTAATAGCCTACTCTTCTGATGTCTTTAGAAAAAGACTCTCTGCCTGATTACCTATCTAAACCAGCCAACCTCTGATCCTCTGGATCAGCTTACTGTGTTATTACCTATTTTGCAGGACTTGATGTATGATGATCATCCTTTAGTACTTGAAGTGGGTTAACCTCAGCTGATCATCAGGTGCCCACCAAGCCACTCTCTCACTCCTCCTCCTTGGCAGGACAGGGTGAGAAAATACAATGGAAAAGCTCGTGGGTTCAGATAAGGACAGGAGAACCACTTCCAGTGAAGTAATACTTATGTAATGACTTTAGTTTGCAAATCTGTGTTTAAAATATGGTTTAAGCACTTGAGCATATTCATCTATGCTATTTATGATTTATTCCTTAAAAGAAGAATCAACATATTTGAACGGACAGTGGCAATTACTTTCTATGTATGCAATGTAGATTGAAGTCAATATTTAACAATTAGTTTCAAGTTTTATTTTAATTCATTCATAGTCAAACTATCACAAGAAGATGACTTGATTCTGATGTCACTTTTTGACAGTGTAGGGAAAGAAGAGCTATGAAAAGGTCTTCTGTTTGTCACCTCAAACTTGTTGTAGAGGTCAGAATATTGTACAGCTTTTGATTCTCGCTAAACAAAGGATGAAACCACATGAACCAAGTCATCAATGGAAACTAACTAATGAGATGGAATAATGACTGAACAAACCTGTAATTTTGAAAGTTACTTTCAATATTGTGTCCTTCCCATTATATGGTGAAATAAAAGCACCGGGTAGGATTTAGGGAGAATGTGGTTAACAGCTGGTGATTTGGGGACGAAATACACTCGTGCTTGCTTGCCTTTATATTTCTGGGTGCACATGCATCACTTTTTCCTAGTAATATTGGTCTGAAGTAACACTGGTCTGAAGTGACTTTTTTTAGGTTGTTTTGTTCCATAGAAAAAGGACCAAAAACAAAAAAGTGATTTCACACAGGGTACAGTATAAAAAAGTCTGTCTATCAAATTATCAAGCAGTATCTCAGACTTTTTCCCTGCAATACTTAATTTGCTCAGAGCAGACTTGAAGGTAGCAGAACACCAGATGGGAGAGCTTTGTTCAGAACTTTTAAGTTGCCAAAATTGTAGTAGTCAGATTCCTGCTTACAGACTGAAAGAGAGAATAGGGATTGTCTTTTGGGAATGAAAGGTTGGAATAGGAAATGGCAGAGGGTAAATAATCTAATTCTCAATTTCTAAAATGTAGAATGCAGAATATTCTGTCCCTGGTGGATACCTGATTTTATTGCAAAAAGGTGAAGTGTTAAATCTGTCAGAGGGAGTTTTAGAATAGAACGGGCTCCCAGTTTGTACTCATTGTTTTTAAAAGAAACTACCAAAACCTGATATCTAGACTATGTTTGAACAATAGTTACAGCATGTAAGAGGCATTCCTGTAGCTCAAATGGCAAACAGCACAAATTATTCATAACTGCAGCTTGCTACAGCGAACACTGTAAGAACAGTAACATTCATTCAAAATATATAGAAGAAAACAATTAGTGAAAATGCAGCTCTCTATCTTGCATATGCTCTGATTAGCACTCTTTCACAAGGTAATCCAGGTAGTTTGCTTTACAAAGAATGAAATTGCATTGAAGTGCTTGGTCAGAAACGCTTCCCTCCCTGTGGTTCTCTCGCATGCCCTTCACAGTGAACCACAGCTATCTCTTCCATGTCACCTTCCAGGCTAAAATGCATTTGGGATCTACCATAATACCTCCACACTGAAGCTTCCAGCCTGGAACTTGTTAAATCCTAGGTCTTGTTGTGCCCTAGAATAAATAGGAAGCATTTTGCATAGTCTGACTTTCAATCATTCCAAATTTTTCAGTACTTCAAGATGAACAAGCATTTGGTGATATCAAATAAAAGGGGAGATGACAGGAGAACCCTGCCCAGACAGGAGACATCTCTTTGATGGATGAATCTTTACTGGAGATTCAGTAAGAACAAAATGAATTGACAGAGATATTCTTCTCTACATTTTTTCTTTGTATTATTAAAGGCTATTAAAAAAGCAGAGCTCTGTACATATGCTTTCAGTCCCTGGTTGGAAATTTTTTTTTCCCAGAAGGAGATTCTAAAGATTGCACGTGTCCTTGTTACTACGCATTTTCCTTCTCCCATATATTCACTCTTAGCCCACAGCTCAGAACTCTGCAGCATGAAAATGAACTGTAGGGGACAGCCCAGACACAATCTTTGGGGTTGGACTCGATGATCTCTAGAGGTCCCTTCCAACCCCTACAGTTCTGTGATTTTGTGATTCTGTGATTTATCACTTCTGAGGTTACTAAATATAGCAGTTCAGGATCACAGAGCAGGAAGAGAAAGGAAATAAGAAGAGCCTGTGATGTAAAGGCGGCACTTTTTAAAAAAAGCGAAGAGGTATGTTAGGATAAAGATGACTGAATAGAACACTGGAAGAGTCTGAGGGATAGGAGATATATCTCCCTCCATCATTCCCAACCCGTTGTTTTGTTCCAGAAGTCTTTCAAAGATGGCCCATATAACATTGCATCAGCAACATTTACATCCATCATGTTTTCTAAGAGCAGAAATTGAGATCACAGAATCACAGAATCACAAAACTGTAGGGATTGGAAGGGACCTCTAGAGATCATCGAGTCCAACCCCCCTGCCAAAGCAGGTTCCCTAGTGCAGGTCGCACAGGTAGGCGTCCAGACGGGTAATTGGGATAGATAGATTAGGATTCTCTGATCATCGGGCTCTAACAGGGGTTAGTAAAATTGCTTGGAAATACTTTTGCCAAACAGTTTCATTAAAAGATGAAGCTCTATGTAGAAAGTGAAAAATAAAAGGCTTCTATCTTTTATATATACATCTATTCCGTGAAAATTTTCTCAACTTTTGTACTAGAGAGAGGTGTCAAGCATTTTAAGACAATTTCATTTGTAGTTTGACTGATGCTTATGCTGAGTTGTTCATTTCCAAATACACTTAATATTTAAAACATTCTTCTTACGTATGTGAGAAGGTGAATGAGAAGTGGCTCAGTCTTCAGAAGTATCAGATACTTGCAGATACTTACATTCAAGTCAGTGCTGTGGAAGCAGAGAATGTGACAGGTGGGGCTTGCCTCAACCAAGCTTACACTTAGACCAGAAACCAGACTGCTTGGATGTAAACACCATAAAACATTCTCTTGCTGTCATTTAGATTTTTATGGCAGAAGGTGGAGATGTCTTCAAGTAAGATGGATACATCAGACTAATTAAATTGAACCAAATACTAAAAACAGCCTGTTGTAGTTTGAGCCGGCAGGCCTGAAAAACACCACACAGCCTTTCGCTCACCAACCTCCCTCCTCCCAGCTGGGATGGGGGAGAGAATAGAGAACAACAACAAAAAAAAGTAGAACTCGTGGGTTGAGATAAGACTATTTACTAATAGAAAAGGAAAATAGAATAAAATAACAGTAATGATAATTATATACAAAACAAGTGATTGTACAAAGCAATCGCTCGCCGACCGTGACCGATGCTCAGCCAATCCCCAAGCAAACGGGCCCTCCCAGCTCACTTCCCTTCCTTATATTACATGATGTCATATGGTATGGAATATCACTTTGGTCAGTTTGGGTCAGCTGCCCCATTCTTGTTCCCTCCCAGCTCCCTGTGCCCTCCCAAGCCCCTTCACTGGCAAAGGGACACAAGGAGATGAGAATGAAAATGTCCTTGGTTCTGTTCAATGCTGCTGGGTGTTATCAGCCTTGCTTTTCTTCTAGAACCAAAACACAGCTTCATACCAGACTCTAAGAGAGAAAGTTTCAGTTAGAAATGAAGACACAGCCATCTGCTAGTCCTCCCTTCAATTACATTTCATATTTTACTGGTCAGTTAAAAATGTACTGGGTCAGAGAAGAAAATGAGAAAAAGGTTTGTATTTATGAGTAGTTCAGTGATCTGTTCAAAGGATGTATGGACAATTAGCTTCTAGTGTTTGCTCCACCAAGCAACTTCACCTGTGATTATGAAGTATCTAGGTGGCTATGATGTGCTGCTGAGGACATAGAGAGCTCAATCCCTAATCAAGCAAAAAAACATCTAAAACTGGGTCTTCTGTAACCATGCTGAGTTCTCCTAACCGCTGAGTGTAGCAGACTGATAGTAACAACCCTTAGACTGCTTTTAAGTGCACAGGAACCATTTCTCAATCAATTACTTTGTGACGAATTGCATGAATGAATGAATGGAAGAATCCCAATGGCGTTATCAGCAGTCTTTCAGTTCAGCACAGACAATATGAAAGAGATCCTGCACTCGCCTGCCAACAGATTACAAAGCTTACGCAGCCAAGCCTCTGCTTGAGGAAGCCTTGTAATACACAGTGAGGAAGCCCTGTGTTTTGAAGATCCATTTCTTTTATTTGAATGCTTACGAAGGCCGTCAGGGATACAAATCTTCCTAGTGAATTTAGACTTGTTCTTCCTTCCAGAAACGTGCATTTAGAACTCCTACAGTCTAGTGCTTGTTTCATGAACTCGAGGACAAAATGTACATGTGTATTGGTTATTCAATGTCTCCAATGCATTTACTCCAACATTGCTCTATTTAAGACTAAATCATTAGAATGGGGCACTCGCTGAGTGTCTTATTTCTTTCTGATGTACTTTATTCAAGCAGAGGCTTGGCTGTGTAAGCTTTTTTAATTAACACTTTAAGCTAAGCCTGCACCACCTGCTCTCCTTTAAAATTACAAATGTAAAGGGGATCTCATTCTCAGTAGTATCATTAAAATTCAAGATATTAAAGAAAAGATGTAAATGCATGCTATTCATTCATTCCAAGAGCACTCATTGGCTGTTTTTCTTTTTACTGTTTTTGTCTCATCTAGGACTCAAAGGACTGAGCAGTGCTAAATGGTGCCAAAATACTTCCTTGACTGAGCTCTTGGGACTGCCTTTGATATCATGGATGAGTCACATGAGCTCCTGAATCACAGAAAAGAAACACATACTGTAGGAATGTTTTTCTGGGACAATAAAAATATGGTTTCAGGAGAATTTCATGGAATTTTTCTGCATCAAATTCCCCAGCTTTATCTGCTGTAGGAGAAAAGAGCATTCATCAAGAATAAGAACAACAAAAACCAGAACTCATATCACCTAAAGATTCAAAAATGAATAAAATAAGTAAAAAAAAAATCCTTGAAGTATTGTGGTACTTAAACCTATTATTTCCATTCTCCAGGTGCTTGAAAACCTCATCACGTATGGTTTCTTCTGTCCTTCACTGACCTACCAATTTGCAGAGCAACCCAATCATCCTTTCTATCATCATGGTCAACAAGGAGAATATTCTTAGCTAGCTATCTCAGAAATGTTTCAGTGTCTCCGACAGAATCAAACAGCCATAACCACACGATATGAGATGTACACAAAGCTGAGAAAACAGCCAACAAACTACTAGAGCTGTCAGAGAAGAGTCCTTTCAGCAGTATTTATCAAAAAGATGTTATGCAGTTAACAGGAAAACTCATGGTAGGTAGTTCCCAGTACATCAGAGTACATGAAATAGATCATTCTATTATCAGTTTCTCTTGCTAACAGAAACCTAATGCAGAACTGTGACTACTACTTAGTCTTTTGAATTCACAAAATCAATCTGAAAGACCGTATTCCAGGCTACTACAACCAAAGAGACCCTCTAGAGATTTTTTCTGAGATGTTCAAGAACACAGATGGACAGGTAACATTCCTTTGCAGAAAGGAATAATGGGTATTTTGAGTGAAATGAGTTATACTGGCTATTAAATTACTACTATTTTTAGATTTAAACAAAAAAGATTACGTTATAAAATATTCAACAGCTGTTAAGTAGAAACATTAGGACATTAGAGGTTTTAGCTTGTGTGGAACTAGTTTGATTTGTTCCCAAACACAAAAGAAACCATAATTCTAAAATTAATTCAGAAACAAAATTATTCAAATAATATATTAATCTTGTGTTTACAGCTCATAATCTCATCGATTTCTTCATTCTTTCAGTATTTCATACTTACATTGACTTTCTTCTGTATTTCTTGTTAGTTAATATTAAATACTCTTAATACATTTATGTTTCTAGTGGACTCAAAATTATTTCAACCTCTCTGTTGGCTATTCTAATTTCCATTAGAATTGGTAATTTCTGATATAATTACATTCCATTAATCAAACTAAAAATGAGACATATCTAAGGTATCTGGATATGATTTATTACCTCTTCAGTCACAGCAAGTGATTTCTAGTCTGTTATTCATTCTTTTTTCATTTCAGTGTGCTACAGTATGTAACAAAGTATGTAATGTTATTCCCAATTTCCTTGCAAGATTCAAAAATAAGAGGTGAAGACAGTATTATTTCCAATTTTCTGTCTTGTAACTTTAGGATGTCCCTCATATAAAATAAGGTAAACGAGACTTACTTTGACAGAGCTTTGAACAAGAAGAATTTCAGACATCCCCTGCAAATGCCTGGCTTCACTGTTTGTATCAGTGGAAAAAGCCACTCTAATGTGATACTCCAAGCTATTCTAATTAAATGCATCAACACCAGGAAGAGAAAGTAGATTTCAGATTTTGCTCTTGCCACCCAGCTGTCCTGATAGAAAATTGTTTCCACCAAGAAGTCTTATGTTATTCCAGTGCTTAAAAGGATCTGGAAAGAACCCAGGACCATCACTGTCCTCACATGAGTACAATCTCTTGCCCATCATTCTCCCGTCCCACCACGTGGTAACATGGATTGAGAAGTTCATAAAATAATACAGGCGGAAGGGACCTATGGAGGTCATCTGCTCCAGCCTATTCCTACACCACCAGCCGATATGGGCTGGATTCATTTAGATCAAGTTGCTCAAGAACTTGTCCAGTTATGTTCTGAATATTTCTAAAATCGCAAACTCCACAACACCTTTGGACAACCTGTTACAAACGTGTTTATGCTCGACAGATGAGGCTGACCAAGCTACGTAGTCTGACCAGGACAAGAGGTCCTTTGGTAGAACTCCAGTTTGTTGTAAAACACCTGTACAGCACTACAAATGAATGCAAATTTCATAAAGTATAAGGTCCATTCTTTCATACTTTGTTATACATATCTTCCTTATTCCTTCAAGTCAAGGCAGGAACTGTCTAAGTAAGGGCAAGAGGATTCATGTTTATCCAGCTTTTCAGCACAGCCATTTTCTCAGCTACTCTCCATGAATCTAAACTATGCTGATAATTAGAGACTATTTTAAATCAAGTCTGCAGGACCATACTGAAAAGGTAAAGGACACACTTTTGTTTTCTTTGGGTTAGTGTAACCATATGATTGAAGAATTTAATTTCTAACAGCCTCTAAATTGTGAGTCACTGCAGAGAATTTACTGGCATCATATTGTTCTCCAGTTTTTATACCAGCTCTTAGAGAATGCTATTTTACAAACAGTTGGACATTTTACAGTGCGTTTTTTTCCCTGAAGATTTTAAAAATTTTTTGTGGATTTTTTTTTTTTTGGGGGTAAAGCTTTTGATTTTCCTGTGAGTACACGAATACTTTGAAGATAGTACAGGGATGCTTTATATGTATCTCTTTAATACTACTAAATGGTTGGTTCCATACTGTGAAGAAGAGTCAGCCTATGAATTGAAAAGTGCCAGTGAAATGAGACAACTGCTCTAGGAATTTGGACTTAGATGAAATAAAAATCCTAGACATATAAACCACCAGAGTTATGTATTTATGATTGCTGTATATTGCATGAAGACAATCAATATATAAAATATCCTCAAATCCAGCATGTTGACAAGGTAATAACACTATGAATATAGTACCTTAATCCATGAATAACATAAGACACCTGAGAGGGTGCAGAAGTCCATTCTATATCAAAGCTCTCTCCTGAAAACAAGCATCTAAAAACTATGAACAGGATTCATAATCCTCTTTTTTTCTCAACAAGAGGGATTGCTAAAAGTGCCAGCACTGCTCCTGAACACATTTTTCATAGCAGAAGTTAAAGCATTCACCCAGAGTTGTTCTGAAACAAAGAAGGCAACACGTGGCTGAAGGCTTGGGTATTGCTATCCTGAGCCATCTGCCCAGTGGCGGGACTTGTAGATTCTGATTTCTCCTGAAGATTCTCTGTTCCTGGGAGGGCCATCCAACATAACATTGTCTTACAGATTTAGAGTCAGGGCTATTTTTCGTTGTTGTCAGGTTGGCTCCATGAATTTGGCATTACTTTGTGGTAATTCTTTATATATAAATATATATATAATTTATATGTACGTAGGTGGATCCAAAAGTAATGCCTTCTATTTATTTCCATGGAAACTACAACAGATACAAAGAGCACAATAACACTATGTGATAGAGCAAATTCTCTGCTACTAAACACTATTTTTCAACACAGTCACCACCATTAGCTATGTGTTTTTGCCAACCATGAACAAGAGCCATGAACACTAGTAAAAATCTGCATGGCCATCCAGGACGTGGCTTGTCTTTCATGTCACGGTTACCACTGCTGAAATGCACCACCAACCCCCCACTGTGCTTGCATCCACTGTTTGGTCTCCATACATGTTCAGTAAGTGTTGATGATTGTCTATGGGTGCAATGTTTTCCGCATGGAGGAATTCAGTTCCACATCATTGCTTCATGAGCACTTCCATGTAAGATGCCATTTGGTCAGACTGCCCCTTTGCTGCCATC
Organism: Penelope pileata; assembly: GCA_013396635.1. NCBI lineage: Eukaryota > Metazoa > Chordata > Aves > Galliformes > Cracidae > Penelope > Penelope pileata. The sequence continues at coordinate 6,510 of WBMW01005481.1, read as the reverse complement.
TGTTGCAGGGCAACAAACTGTAATGGAATATTGGTGGGAAGGTTCGACCTCTGCTGCCATACCACCAACATCTGCTGCTGATGTTGTGGGCCAACATAATAAAAATAGGAGGCATTACTTTCGGAGCACCCTTTGTGCATGTATTTAAGACTACACCTCCACTCTGCAGCCGGAAGAATTTAATGAGCAAAATGAACCCTTTGGATTCCTAACAAAAGTGTAAGCCACTGAGCGCATGACAGAAAGATGAACACTGATACCACTGGCTAAGGGAAAACCAGACATGCCAAGAGTTTTTGCTGCTATTCTACGTCATTTCAGCATTTCTGGATCATTGATCATTTCCTAACTCAGCTACGAGATATTTTAGCAAGTGCAGGACTTCAATTGTAGCAAATATAGAACCTGCAACTTTATCAGGGAAACGACTAGTCAGTTTCACATATTTCCAAGTTCAGTTAGCAACTGAGCAGATGTTTTCTCATTTGTCATTTTGAAGATTGGCACCCCAGATTTATCTATATATTGTATCTTGCACTAACCACTTTTCCTGTATGTTCTCATAATTGCAACTACCACCGAAGTTGAAGATAGCTGCCTTTTTCTTATGGTCAAATTCAGTTCCTGCTAGGAGCCCTTATATTAGTTCTCATGTTCAGTAGACCAAATATGAGAGAAAGGCAGATGGGCTTTTTATGGTTTCATTTTGCCCATGCTTACTCCTACTGAAAATTATGACTCAGTGGGAGAAGAGGAGGCCAACATGTAGCCCTGAATGATTCACTGCAAGTATTTCAGAACTCTGACAGTGGTTATCAATAAAATATTTATAAATGTCTTTACCTGGAAAGAATCTGATGGCTCAGCTCTTCCAATGTTGACTCAGTTTCACCAAAAAAAAAAAAAAAAGAAAAAAGTGGGCAACACTAACTTCAAGCAAGGCTTTGTCCTCCAAATTTCTACATTCCTGCGAGACAATCTCAAGAATATTTGAATTTATGTCCATTTCCCCAAGTTTTTGAACTGGCAAATAAAGAGTGTATCTCTGTGGGGAATTTCGCAGTTGCTTATTATTCAAAGATCTGAAAAGTTCTTGAGAACTTTGAGAAGGTAACACTTTCCTTTATCAGACTAACTTGCATACATGACTTTCTATCCAAAAGTACACAGACTACTTTACATTCAGAGCCTTGTAGCCTTTCATGCAAGCTGTCCTGGCAGTATTTTCCCTTATCTTAATCATGCTTTTGCTCATGCTGCAATGCCCATGGCCTTGCAACTGGAAACCCCAATAGTGTTGTTTTGCTGGGGTCTCATAGAAAACGGTGGCCAGCAGTGTGAGAATCACACGTTCTTTTCCCCTTTTCCTCCTCCTTGACTGAAGCTTTTTCTCACCCCAGAAAGTAGATTATTTGTCCATCTGACTTGCCAGCTCACATTGGATGCATACAGAGAGAAGTATGACCATGGCCTCACACCTGTAAGGTTTCTGAGGCTAATTGCCTCATGGCTTTCACTGGAACAATAAATTTGCATAATTATCAGACTCACTCCTGAGGATAGGTGTGTAGCCATAATCTAGGTGGTTCTGGTAGTTCCCTCCTACGATTTAGTGGCATGAAAACAGCTAAAAGGGCTGTTGCAGAGGTACCAAACCGCAGTTCCCTCCAGCAATGTTCAGCAAGGCTGTACTTTTGCGATGAATGATAGGAAGACAAATTGGTGCACTGTAACTGACTCAGCAGCGAGCAACCACTTACAGGCATAAACCCCACTGACAACGTAGACTGACTTCTAAAAAAAAAAAAAAAATGCTTGTTCAAAACAATTTGGTAAATTATATAATTTTATAGGGAAAATTAAGTAGCAATGAATATTGACATATTCTCCTGACTGTATAAAAATGACATTTTATAAAAAAAAGAAAAAACATGAATGGCTTAAGCTACCATAGAGAAAAACAAAACAAACAATTAAACAAAAAACATGTATTGTAAATGAAGAGTTTGACAGTACTTTTCTGTAGTGTTTAGACTGAGATGAATGATGTTGATTAGCACATGACTAACTCTCTAATTGTTTTGGTAGAAAAAAAAAATGTAGAAATTACATACCATTTTACCACACAGGATGTTTGTGATTGTGACTTCTGAAGCAGGATGGAAATAGAAAAGACACCTTTCTTAATCATCTCTTGGTGTTTATACAAAGCAACAGAGGGAGCAGATGAAACAGACCATTTAAGTTAATACACACTTGTCAAGCAAGAAGCAGTATGGTGGCACGGCTTCAGGTTCTCAGAGGAAAGAGAATTTTTTTGTTCCATGAAAGCTGATATCCCAGAAAAAAAAAAAACAACAACAATAAAAATAGGAAACAAAGTTAAAAAATACAGATCTCTTTGACTCATCTCATATTTTCTCCATGTACTAATAAACGATTATGATTAATGTTATGGGAGTTTACAGAGGAGACAGCAAAGTACCATCATAGCTTGACAAAACTAGAAATGTGTTTCCTTTCACAGTCTGCATACAGTGGCTATTATATCATATAGAACTATATCATAGTTCTATTCCAGGTGTCTATTACCTCTGTTCTGTTATAGGTACAGTGGTCTTATGTGCTACACCTACAGGTTCTGGTTTACCAGCAACAACGGGTTTAAGGGGCACCCTGTCAAAAGTGGAGTGCTCCTCTTCAGCATTCTGCCATACAGATGTGGCATGTACGTCACAACAGTGACCTCCTGTGGCAATTCTACTGCTTTGCGTTCTTCAGACAGCACAGCATGAGCAGGGCAGGACTGTGTTTCAAACACGAGCTAACTGTATACTGATGTCCCTGCCAGGCAGAAGCAAATTTCTCCCTATCCACATCCGATACTGGGATGATAAAAAACGTATCCTTCACACCTATAGTTGCAGTCCATGGAAAGGCATGTTAATTGAGAGAACTGACTGTTTCACTTACACTGGGAGCAGTCTGGCATCAGCACAGGGCTCCATAGCCTACTGTTGGTTGTCACTTGCCATTTGGTTTATCTAATGGTCATCCTGAAGAACAGTAGAAGGAACAAACTTGACAATGATTACTTTCTCTTCTAGCTGCTTTTCAAACACAGTATCAGGACAGATGACATCAGAAGAAAATTTATCACATGGAAATTTGACACGGAACGTGTCACATATCACACGTATAATCTCCATTAACATGTGGCAAGGGGGCACCTCTTTGTAACAGACAGATGGGGTGTGCTGATGCAAGGCACACCATGGGTCAAACAGGGTGCTGTCCTTGTTTCCCATTGCCCATGACTGGTCTTTCAGTATAGCCATACATAAGATATGTTTGGCACCTATGAGTAAGGTCAGGTGGACTCTCCATCCATTGAACAGAATTACTGAGGCTGAGTAGCAACCTGCCCATTAACGCCTACAACAGAAACTAGCTGCATGCTAAATGCAGGCTGATCTTCTTCCGCGTTCTTACCTACCACCAACACCTGGGCTCCTGTGCTGACAGAGGATGTTGCAAAGCACCAGTCATTAACTGGAACCATCACCTCGGGACTCGGATCCTTACCGGTGGGAGTAGCCACCACTAGTACTTCCACTGGGCCAAGCCCTGACCCCCGTTTCCTGTACATTCATGGTCTAAGGTTCAGTCCTGAGAGTTTGGGTACCTCCCCATACTCAGATCCTCAACATTCTCACATTCTCTGAGTCTTCTCTGTTCCCACTTCTGCTGCTAACTTGTTCCATGGGCTTGGGCGAATTACCGGTGTTCTTGTGCACCAGTGTTTCTGTAGAATGAAGATAAGCCTATGGATCTCTTTTGGAATGTGCTTTTTGAGTTCTGCTAGGAATACATAGACATACACATCTTATCTGCTGGTAAGAACAAGAAGGCTGAGCAGGGCAGACCACCTACAGCCCCTCTGAAGGAGGCAACGCCAGCTCCCGGCTGCTGCTCGAATGCCTCCCAGCCGGCAGCCGCTCCTGCCGTGCCGCCGTCTCCCGGCCGCAGAACGCCACCGGCCCGCTGCAGGCTGTCAGCTCCCCGCGGCAGCTCCGCGCGTTCCCGTGGCAACGGAGCGGCTCCGAGAACGGCCGCGCCCCGCCCGGCAGCGCGGCCTCCAAAGGCCGGGGGCGCGCGAGCCCCGCCCGGGACTGCACCCGCGGCCGCCCCCAGGAGAGGGCGCTGCCGCCATCCTCTCTGCCGAAGAAGGCGGCCGAGGTCTTCTCCCTTCCCTCCCATCTGCAGCATGGGGCGCGAAGCCTGTCCTGTCTCTGTACCTTTTACTTTCACGTGTTTTGGAACGGGTGTGTTTCATGGCTGTTACCATTGTGCAGGACAAAGTGAGCTTTCTGAAGCGAGTTGGGATCTCAGGTACAAGCTGTGGGTTCACTGCAGAGGAGTGGCTGACATGCCAGAAGGCTGTGCTGCCATTCAGCGAGACCCGGCCAGGCTGGAGAGCTGGGTGGAGAGGAACCTGGTGAGGTTCAGCAAGGGCAAGTGCAGAGTCCTGCACCTGGGGAGGAATAACCAGACATGCATCAGTACAGGCTGGGGCCTGACCTGCTGGAGAGGAGCTCTGCAGAAAAGAACCTGGGTGTCCTCACCTTTTTAATCAGACACCAATACAAACAACGCCAAAAGTGTACTTGAATTGTTATTCCCAAATAGTTATCTAGTACTCTGTAAAATCATTTTAGGATGGTGTCACTGAATCCAAGAAATTAACTCAACAGCAAGAATTCTCACTGTTAAGCAGGTATTCCTTTATTAGCGGCGCCGGGCAGCACTGGGGATAGCTCCACCGTAAGTGCCGTGCACCCCTAGAGAATACACTCCCTTGCGTACCTATAAAGATAGCACAAACACTACACATGTGTAGCCTCAGATGTGGCTCCTTCTTCACAAAGCTTTCCCACGCAGAAAACACCTGACAGTCATTTGCTGAGGTGGATGGCTGCAGGGCAGATGCATTCTGCAGTGGAGCAGGGCATCCTGGGCTCCACAAGATCCAAAAATTGCCCCCAAATAGGTTCTGTGCCACTGATTACAACCCTCTGAGCTCTGCCACTCAGGATTTTGACGTGCTGCTGTAGCAAGACCTAGACATTTCTTGTCCTGTTCCACCTCTTTGGCCAGACATGGTCTCAAGAAAACAGCAGCTGCCAAAAGCTGCAGCAAATGCCTTGGCAAGTTCTTCATGTCTGCTTTGAGGTATATGCTTCTATACACAGAAAACCCGGGGCTGTTAGTCTCATTGCCTTCTCCAGAAGGTCACCCAGGCAGAATGCCCTCCCTTTCACTACTTGTTAGTGGAACAACAAAATCCTTGGAAAGCCACGTTTCTCCAATGTGGAAGTAACGCACCAACAGCATCACACGCTACGTGATGTGGCCACTCGTATGCAAGTTGAGGCCAGATGGTCACGGTGACTTCTGCTGCAAGAGTAGCTAATGTTTAGTGGTGCTAAAAGCTGAAGTAGCTCTGAAGCTTAAAAGCCAGAAGGAAACAGAAGCAGCACAGCACTCGAGGCACACGCAGTTAGTAAGCTGCAGCAGAAGAAATGCCATAGCTACACACACTCAAGGGCACTCATATCTCTCTGGTCTGGAAGCTTCTCCCTGAGCCAACCGCAGCAGTTCTCCTCTACTACACTTTGTGTCCCTCTTCATCACTGTACCTTCACCTGGAAGGTCTGACTGGGGTTCTGGCCTGCCCTGAAAGTGAACTCTCCCAGGAACATTCCCTTCTCTTCATCTTCGTCCTTCAGGCCCTGCAGAAAGACAGGGGTGGAGAAAACAAGGCAGTGGGACATGTTCCTGGAAGAGGATCACAAAGCAGCATGGGGAGCAGAAGCAAAGAAGGTCTATGTCACGATCCAGTGTTACTTTATCATGACCTGGTTCTCTTATTCTCAGGAACAGAATTAAGACTCAGAAAAGAGTCAAGTGCCAGACCACTTTATTTGCCCGATGACTTTGCAATGAGGGAGAGAATGGGAAAAGGTAAGTTTACTGCTGTAGCTATATATGGCAGCAGTGTAGTCTGATGGTGGGGGGAGGCACTCCTCCTCTCGCTGTGATTCTGTCGGTGACTCTCTCGCAAGGACACACTTGTGAGGACCCACTCGTGCGCTCCCCTTGCTGGCTCTGCCTTTTATAGCACTGCGCTATTGAATAGTCAGTGACTTCTTGGAACCGCTTTGCATAGCCCCGCCTCCCACTCAGCAGTAGTGTGCATGCCCAGTACTGTCACTAGGGGATTCTGGAAGGGTCTAAGCCCCAGAAGGTGCTGTCCTTTGCTTGACCCTGGGCCCAGGCGCATGTGCAGAGGATCAAGGCTATGCAGTTTGTCCAGTGTGGTGCCAAGGTAACAGGCTTCTGATTGGTGGAACTCAGTCCAATGGTCAAGGTGGCTCATTGGTGGAACACAGTTCAGTTGTCAAGATGGCCAAGTCGCCCTGCATCCTTTCTGCCAATAATGTTGAGACA
>WBMW01005480.1:0-104238 GCA_013396635.1 Penelope pileata | reverse complement strand
TTTTTTTTTTTTAAAGAATTTGCATTGCATAATGTACTGGTAGATTTGGGGCTGTTTTTCTAATTCTATACAAAAGGAAGTGATAAATTCCCTAGATTCATGCTGAAGTGCTGCAGAATGGAAGTTGCTAAATGAAGTTCCTTTACATATTCTGTATTCTACCACATAAATTTTACATAACTGAGAATTTCCATCTAATTCATATCCACTTTGATTACATTTTTGAAATTCCAATACACATTTTCCAACTTTTAATACCCCAAAATCTATCTCCGAATCCTGAAGTGAGCTCAAAAGTTATGAGCTGCCAACCTAAACATTTCTTCTTCATATTTGCTTTTCCTGTCTCCACATGTAGGACAATCACACCTTAGAGTGCCTTGGATAAAGAGAAATGGTATCAAACTTTCAAGAATTCAGAGGTCATCTTTCTGTAGGATACTGCATAATTTCTTTGTTAGTCAGAAATTAGTTAATGTTAACATTTTTGTCACAGGTGATTTGACAGACTATTTTTGCAACAGAAATATTTAGTGAGTTGCCACTCAGTGTTTGATTTTCCCTTTTTTTTTTTTAATCAGACTTTTGAACTACATGTATTTTAAGGTTTTTTTTTAATCACCAAACAAACTAACAAAAACAACATAAAATCACTTCAAGAAAACAGGAGAAATCTTTACATTTCTTCCCCAGAATAGATGCAAGTGCATTGTCCCCAGGAGTGGAGGGGAAGGAAAATACCAGAAAAGGATAGTTCACTCCTTTGCCTTCTCTCATCTGCACTAATCTCCTAAGAACTACAGTTGTAACATTATAGTCTCCTGCATACTTAATTTGTACAGTCCTCAGTCTTACCAGAGGTCTAGAGCAGTATAGGTGTATCATAAGGAATGGTCTGTAACAGCCTAAAATATGTGAGATACTAACCTATTTAGTTGTTAGTTTCTGCTCTGTGGAGGTCCAGCATCCAAAGATTTCTTTGAAATCTTGGGAGCTAAATCTGTCTTCTTTTTTAAAAAAGTAAAATCTTTTTACTTTTTTAAAAAGTAAAATCTATTTTTTCACATGACTTCGGAGGCAAAGATTTAGAGTGGGGAAAAAAAAAGAAAAAGAAGAAAAGAAGAATGTAAAAACTGGAAGATTAAGACAATTTGTGCTTTCTACACCATTAGAAGGTTAAGACCTTTCTGGCTAAGAAGGTTAGGGAAATCTGAATAAGCTTCAAATCCACTGTCCATCACTACTTAATATGATAATGAGTTTGAAAGTGCAAAGCTGCATGACTTTTGTTTTGCTATGTTTTAATTTTCAGTTTTGTTTATGTTTTTTCACAAAGTCTATGTTCCAGCTAGGATTACAGTTTTGCTGTTATGGCTTTATAAGTAGATTAAATAGAAGAGCAGTACTGGATTACTGTAGCTCATGAGATCAAAACTCATTTGTGGAATTTCTGGCAATGCAGTTCAAGGTGAGAAAATAAGTCTGCTATTTTGGTTCAGAGGAGTATGTGCTTCGGATCTGTAGAGGAAATTACTTTGCTTTCCATAGTCTTGAGTTAGAAGAGTTCTCTTTTCTGTTCTCTAATGAGTTTATTATTTCCTTAAAAGCAAGCAGAATCAGATATGTTGAATAGTTATAAAACAAAAATGCGCAGAGTGCTCTTTCTTAAAATTGAATGAGAAATAGTAAGTAACAAGACTTACCCTGACACTTGCTCTTTTTTTTTCTTTCCCTCAAAACTTACAGTCTGTCTTTCGCTGGCTTCCCGCTATAGTTGTTCAGAGCAAAGAGAGAAAAAGACTAACAATCAGAGGCTCATTCTTTGTTCAGACTAATGATAAGAAGCCTACATGTAGTTAGCATAGCAAAAAAACCACCTCTGCATCTTGTCAGAAAAGGCTACTACTGCTACAGTGAATTATATGTCATTATTTATTTTAATTGTAGTGTATTTAAGTTTCAACACAGATCCTTGTTGGGCTCCAGACAATGTGCTCAGGACACAATTGCTTAAGGAAGCTCATTAGGTAAGTTAAAACAAAAAAGGAAAGATAGAACTGCATGCTAGCAAAATAATCAATACAGCAGTTAGCAAATGCTCACCTTATTTGCTGAGGTACCATGAATGGGGAACCCTACTAGGCAACGGAGAAAGACTTCAGCAGAACACTATGCTGCATGTGACCTTTTATCACATTATTTTGTTTTCACAAGGAAGATGATACTTTTATTTTTTCTACTCCTTTATCAGCCACCATTTCATTCTAAACAATTAATGAAGAATATATTGCTGCTCCTGGACCTCCGTTGGATGCTAGGATTGCTATAGGGATGAGGTCAATACTTACTATTTAATGGAGGTCAATCCGGCAGGGAATTGCATTGGTATATACCAGTATAGCTTTAGTGGAGCTGCTGGTGAAGGAAGAGTTCACACTGAAAAAAACGAAGAAAGTTTTGGAGCCTAAGATAGACAATACATATGCAGGAAAATGGACAAGTTAATTGCATGAGTGATATCAGTTATCTTCCAATATCAGACATATAACAGTGTATAATGTAGTTGTCCCCAAACTTGTAAATTCAGAGTTTCTGATCAGTAGAAAAATGTGGATATGGCTGACTTGACATGGTATTACAATGCAAAGTCATATCATAATCCTTACATAGCTTGTTTTTCTCTGTCTTAAGCAACAAAGAGAAGAACTGCAAGAGAGGACAAATTAGAGGCAGGAGGAACAGCTCTCATATTTATCGAATTTTGACTAAATGGTGTCCTGTGATGCACTGTGAAACCCGGCTGTTGCATGTAGCCAGTTAATGGTGCTTTTATTTCGTTGCCTGCTTAAGTAAGTACTGGTTTAATATTATTTGTATGCTGATTTTATTTGGAGAACAAGGGGCGGTAGTAACCAAGTTAACATAGCCGTGAGATCATATTTGCACATGGTTGTTTATCTGACAGCCTTTCTTTATACACATACATTCTTCCTCTCCAATCCTTTCCAATAATAAGAATCTTAAATAAACCTGTGTGTTATGAACATTGATTCTAGAAAGTGATGAAATAGTTAGCAGTGAGTAAAATATTGGAATAATGGTCTTTTCAGACAATTCAGGTGGACGAATGAATTTACCTAACTCAACTGTAAAATAGCCTACTGTCATATAATGATGGTTTTGAAGTACTCAGAGGCTTTGATCTTGCAGGCTGCTGTATATTAACAACTGTATATTAACTCCCAATGAAGGCAAGCAGAATTGAAATACATTAGAGATCTATGAAATGCAAAATTTAGAGTAGGTTTAACTTCTGGATATTGAAATACACAACCCTAGCACAGATGATTTTTTAAGATTCCACAGCTGTCTCACGGGTATCAGTGAAGCTATATGCTCCTGTGCATCACTCCTACAATGCACAATCACATACATCAGTGGGAAGAACAGAATCATTCCTAGCCTAACTTACTTGTAATTCAGTTCTCCCACCAATAGCCTCTAAAAATCTCTTTCACAGATCCTGATTTAGTGCTGATTGAAAGTTTGCAATTTTATCAAAACAAGTTAATACAATAACTCTTAACATTTTATGGTATTCTGGGTTGGATTCCTAAGAAACATGGAAGCATTATGTTTTTCAAATGTAAAAATAATGTCCAAAAATTATATATCCATTTATTAACAAATCAAGGGAAGAACAATAGATGAAATTGCTTTTCTCAAGTTAACTTATGTGTCTTTTCTCTTTTACTGATGTTTTCCCCTGCCATGTAAAAGATCTGTACTGCTAATTCTTTTTTTCTGAAATTCTCCCAGACAAAAACAAGTTTATCTAAAATAAAGTAACTCAGATCCTGAACACAAGTCAAGGCTTGCATTCTGTGTTAACAGGAAGTGACAAATTCTGTGGAGAAATGACACAGCATCCTTTGTTGAAGAAAGAGAAATGTAGTCTTCAAACTTAGTGCAAATCGTGTTTTCTAGAGTGAAGGGGCTTCTTACAGAGGTTTAATAGAAACATAGAATATTCTGAGTTGGAAAGGGCCCACAATGATCATCGCATCCAACTCCTCCTGATTGCTTACAGGACTACCGAAAAGTCAAACCATATTTCTGAGGAAACCTGTCCTAGTTGTCTCCCTCAGTACCTGAATGGAGAACTGGAACCTTTCTGGGCCTCCAGAAACACTCTTGCTTTGAAAACCAAAGCTAACATTGAAACAGGTTCTTGCACTGCTTGGATGGGTCAAAGGAATGAAAGTTTGCAGGTTTAGAGAAGTCTCTGACTGCAGTGGTACTGATATCAAAATCTCTTTTTTCTTGAGGAATAAAAACAAAAAACAAAAACTTAGAGATGAGAGTGACCAAAAGAAAAGATATTCAGCCTTATTAGTACAGAATGTCCTGCAGTGACGCATCTCGGATTATACTGATTTTTGTTCTTTAACATTAATGCAAACAGGACTGTTACATGCCAACCTGGAGCAATCAGTAATTTAGCTGTTTTTTCAATTCAATAAACATGTCAAGAAGAAAAACATGCCACCAAAATATCTCTGATCACTCCAGATTTTTTAGATTGTCCAGATCAAATGAAACTAACAGAATTAAAAATATATATATCTGCATCTTTATCTAAATATTTTTAAAATCCACTTTCATATGCAGCACAAGAAATTAATAGAAAATGACATAGAAAATAATATGTTAATCAGTTGATTGCAAACATAGTACAATTCATAAAACATAGTCAACAATTCTTTAGTTATTCTCCAAATATAAGAATGAATATAGTTTACAATTTCAAGGATTCTCATGTGTGAATGTGCAGCTGGGCATTTTTTTCCACAATCAATATATTTTTTTAATGATAAGTTAATAATAAAACAAAATTTGTAATTTTTCAGCAAGTATATATCTGACATTTTAAACAGGCATCAAATAGCACCTTCTGAGAATAATCATACTCCTTAAACAATTGGACATCAAAAGGAGTGTATTTCTAGCTATTTTTTGGCGCATCTTGGGTAGTAGAATGAAACATTAGAATGAAGACTCAAATGATTCTAGCCTACTGTGAAGTGTAATAATGGACCCAAAGTGCACAATGCCTGGATCAGTTTATTGTCATTATAATTTAGATTTCATACAGATAAACAATGGTGTCTCACAAGACATTTTTGATAAGGTTTTGACATTACAATCAGAAAGACCTCGTTAAATCTAGAAATCAAAATGAATTTTGCAATGAAACAGACTTCATTCGTTCACAAATCTTTATCTTTTTCTTGATAACAGTTTAGCTGTGATTTTTGTTAAACAGAAAAGCTTCTGCTCTGAGCAATCACACAGCAGTTTGTTGACAATTGCAGCAGAATCTGAATTTTTATGCAATTATTTGTGGAAGAATAGCACTTGTCACTGGTTATTGGTTCAAAAATAATATTTTAATCAATGAAAATATAGTTAGCAAGTTCTTCCAGGACAGTTACTTATACAAAACATAACTCTTTGGATTTCATATTGTTCCTTGCAGTTGGTGAAGAGTCTGGATGAAAACCTCTAAGTACAGTCCTCAATGTGAAGAAATAACAGTCAGCTGATATTGTTTAGCTCTTCTTTGCATGTCTCCCAGTAATATCTATGAGATTTCACTGTGTTGTTGCAAATGGACCCCAAGACTTCATCGAACAAAGGAATTACCTCTCTGTATTTACCTTAAGGGACAGCATAAAGCCTGCTGTGAAATTCTGAGAATAAAAGTTTTGTTTCATAGACACTATACACATTCACATGCACATAGTTTTACGTGGGATGGAAACATAAATCATAATTTTGAACTGCTGGGAGAATAAGCCATTTCCCTTGTGTGGGAAAAGATGTTAATTTTTGTGAGACTATACTTGCTAAAATTATTTTTTTTCTAGAATTAAGTAGCAATGCATTCTCAGTGATATTCAGAATGAATCACAAAGATATTTCCATTGTAAAAGTATCAATCTGAGTGACTACAGGTACATAATACTTAAAAATAAGCTGTCTTGTATCATGCAATGTTGACAAGATGCTTTGCGATTTGCTATGCCTTATTGAGGAAAATGAAAGGTGTCTTTAGGAACAGGTATTATACTGATGGAAGACATTTTTTTTATTTAGATTTTCAAAGAATATAATGAGGAACATGTTCACAAAAATTATGCATTCATATTTTTAATTAGGACAAGCTTGACTTTATTTTTTTATTCTATATGAAGTCTTACCTGGCTGTGGAAGAACTCTTTTGCATTTTTCTATCTTTAAAATGGTCTTTTGGAACCATTTGTTTCCAAAAGACAGAAATGTAGTTTGCATCGGAGACCTGTGTATGAACAAGCAGTGAAAAGTATTAGAAAAGGGAAGAACATGTTGCTGACGGAGCTCATAAGGATTTTCAGCTATCAGAAGAATTAGATATATAGTGTAAAGGGAAAATGAATGTAAACGTTGTTCCTCAAACTTGTATAAAATCACAATCTATTGCATATCTCCAAACACAGCAGGAAGAAATTAGTGTCAGGTTTTGTGACTGTATCTGAATCATATAGATTTCACTAATTTAACTTGATAAAAACATGTCTCTATTAATCCATGTCAAATGAACATCTGTCAACATTGCTGTTGCCCCTCCAGTAGATAATTTTTGTCTATTAATGAGAGAATTTCCAGAAAGTTAGGCTGTACATGTGTGTTTACAGACATCATTTCAACTAGGTCATGTTTGCAGAGCTTGAAGAAAGCTGTCTTCATTCAAATCAGAAGGGTATTTTTGTCGTATGTTTAAGAGATAGTACTGATACACATAATTTGGAAAAAAATGCTCAACTTGCAACAACAGTGTCATGCATTTTTATTTGTAGGAAAAAGAGGCAGGTCCTAAAGTCTAAGTTTTGTAATATAAACCAATTATCTTTCACTTTGTAAAAAGTCTTTAGAAAATAAGTCTTGTAAGAAATACCTCAAGGAGAAAATACTTGACTCGATTAATTGCAAACATTTGCATGATCAAGTCCATAGACAAGTACCATGAATGTACTTTGGAAATTTGCAGTTTAAATTATTTATGAAGACGTTTTCAACAACCAGAGTTTCATAGCCACTGTTGTTTAATATCTTTCCTCTAAATTAAAAATGTAGACAGAAAACAAGAGGAGTAAAGAGGTGCTTGAACTAAGATTGTTTCATAATGTTTTATATAACGTGTAGCTTGCGTGCTGTCACATTAGTATTGGAAATTTGTACAGTCCATTTCAACCTACACTATTTTGAAATACCACAGGGACACCAGATACTAAATGCAACCACCTTCAGTGGTATGCATGTGGTACCATAGTGGATGGCAGCAAAGTAATCAAGGATAGTTGGAACTTATCTGAGTGATTCAGTGTTGGTGATTTGTGCAGACTGTCTCTAAAAAGGGAAAAGGATCAATTACTCAAACTTTCCTCCACCTCCAGACCAGGTAGTTAGTTTACTTTTAAGGATAAAGAACTCAAAAGTTATCTGTCCTTTAGGACTTCCAGACTATTGTCAGAATTCAGTCTGCTAATATTCATATCTGACCCACACTCCACTAGGAGCAATGTTTATGCAAATTAGCACTATTCAGGAAAGGAAACATTTCCAGGCCAAACGCTAGAGATCAGAGTATACTGGAAATAGGAGACTTCTCACAATAGGATATGAGTCCTGGTCAGCAAAAGCAGAAGTAGAACCAATCTGGGACCAGGATAACAGGTTGCCATTGGAGTGTCTGAATGAAGGGATATTCATCCTCTGCGATCCACTGAGCATACGTTACCATACTGACAAGCATTTCTGACAGTAATTCCATTTTACTTCTACCCACGAAAAGAGTAGGTTCTGCTGCAAAGTTCACAACAGGATCCAGTGTACTGAATAAGATAGGAAGGGGTCAGATGTGGATTACACCTATTTCTGATACAAGCCGTTCACTTACAGTATTGCACAGCTGCTACCTAGACTGGGGAAAAAAAGTATTTTCAATTTAGCTTTATGCAGTAAAATTGCAACTAAGTTTGGTATTCAGAGGGAAGATTCTTTGTAACAAGTGGGTTGACACATGAATCAAGAGGCAAAGCATGACTTTTCAGGTATTAATGGAACAGAAGAGGCTGGAAATTATTTTTGACTTCCAAACTTTGCAAATTAGTAGTTACTGATGAAGGATAAATATATACAGCAAGTAAATAGTTCTATAGTGACTTTTCCTATCATACGATGAAACAAATAATGATCAATAAGTACAAACTATGTTGATTTGCACAAGGAAAAGTTTTCTTTGTAGTTTCAGAGTTTTTAATTGGTAAATACTCAGAACTAGTCAAATCTTCATCAAGGTAAATTTATAGTATTTAACTTGCATGTAAGTAATTAGAGTATATACTTGATTATTAAGAACTAAGCTGAGGTAAAGGATTGAGTTTACTTGAAAGACATTCCACCTTTTACTCTAATACTGCTTATAGAGACAAATTTACTTTGTTAAACAAAGTTTTCTGAATTTCAGAAACTGTAAATTTTGTTTGTTACTTGTTCCAGTTGAGTGAGAAAGCTTCATTTATACTGTTGAAGAGTTGAACTAACACACATGTCCTTGCTAGCATAATATTTGGTTTCCTTTAGTGATCTGTATCAGCCCTACAATTCTTTTTTTTTAGTACTGCAGTAGCGATTGATAACAATTTGGACGTGTGATTTTGTGAAAGCATTCACCCAAGATAACAAAGCAGGCATCTTAATAAATAAAATAGACTTCATTGTGCCACATTTTTCCATTATAGAAATATTGCTTAGGATCTTCTGTCTGAAGATTCATGGTCTAGCTTTTCCATTGTGCCTTCTACTGCTGTGCAGGATGTCTCTTCTCCTGTAGCTGAATTATCAAAAATGAGATTGCATATTCATATATCATTATCAGAACCCAGATCTCTGTTCCTAAATTTTCTGTGTCTGAAAGCTCCAGTTGTAAAGCACCACTCAGAAAAGCTGATCACAAATCAGATCTCATACTTAGTGTTTCTCCTTCAGAATATACATATATATGTATTTGGTTCTAATATCTTGCAATTTGATATCCAATCAGATCAGACTATATCTGTTAATTTCATGTCTTCGATTATTTACATCATAGAATCTTCTGAATTTCTTTATCTGACATAAAAAAGAAAATCTCAAGGGTAAAAAATAGAGTACAAAATGGAAAACATCTTCATGACAGTGATACTCATCAGTCATCCATCAAAGGTCCATGGTGTACAGAAACTCTATTTCCTATGTCACCCTTCCCAAAAAGAACATAAATAGAACTAGAATAGAGGATCCTGACAGATGATAAAAGGTGGAGAATCACAAGGAAAAAGAAAACATCATGACTATCAGCCTGGAATACTTGGCAGCCTCAGAAAACTGATGCAGAATGCATTGTGGCATTGTATGTTATTACATCTCTGTTTTAGTTCAGTTTTAGGGTGTACTTTTGAAATAGGTCTCGTGAATATCACCATTTACTCCATGTTACCACACTTACTGCAGCTGCTGCTATTCCAGATTGCAGGTCCAAGCAGTAGTAGGAGGTTACATTGACATCAGAGGGGCAGACAAATGCATACTTTTGTGCAAACACACACACGTGAAGATCTCTAGGAAAGCATACACACAACTTGGTTTCTCGTTGCTGTCACTTAGGCTTCCCTACACACACACAGAGGACAGAGAATCAGATTACACAGCAATAAGTAGTGATGGTCAGGCAAGCGTACTGACCAGCCATTTGCTTACATACAACTGGCTCCCTCCCGTCTTTGTTTTCCTATGGCCATATTTCTCTGCCATCCACCTCGATCCTTTATTTCTCCTCCTAAATAAACAACCCAACTGGTAGTTACTTCCTTTTCTCCATTGGTGCCAGCTTTTTAACACTCTTACACAAATTGAATATTTCTAGTTAGCTAGGTGCTTCCCTTCCAGTGATTCCTCATACTTCCCAGAATCCTTCACTGAATCTTGGCCATTTCTCAGTTAATTCCCTCTTAGCCATCTGTGCAACGCAGCTATTCCTCACAGCTCTATTTCTAACTTTTGCCAGCTTCTTACTGTGTTATTTGTTATGTTCAGCAATTTCTCATGTCATATTCTGTAGTTTTCTCAGTCTGTTCAGTTAGGTAAATCTCATACTAGGATCGCATATCTGAACACTCAGTACCAACTGTTTCACTTTACAGTTCTGCTCTTAGTGAATAACATTTCTCAGTAACATTGATACAGGTGCTACAGTCATGAGCGCTGTACTGAAAGTAAAAAGCGAATGCTTGTTTTAATAATATATTCATGCACCTATGTGGATTCAGGGTGATAAATAAGGCGTTAAGCAATTCATCAGATAACAAAATAACTCTTCACATAGCAGTTGATTTAATTTAACAGTTCAGGGCTTAAGAAATGCACATATGTTTTTAGGTAAAGAACTGTTTAAATTGTGAGTGTTAATGGGCAGTGGACAGTTGGGTGAATGTATGTGTCTGGAGGTGCGTATCCAAAGTTGAACTTTTGAACTCCCAGACAGAGGCCTACTACTCCCTAGCTGCAACTAGTACTGGCTGTTTGTGTATTCTGATTAGCACTTCAACTAAATGGAACTGACATGCTCTGAATCTTCCAATTAATAAAGACATATGAGACAGAACCATCAATTAGGAGGCTGACCATGTTTTGCCTCTGCATTTACACTGTTTAGATTGGAAAAATCATGAATTTATCAACCAGAAAAAAAAAAAAAAAAAGCTGGTCCTGTAAAGAATTCCCCAAAAGAAATGGTCTTGGAAAGAAGAAACGGGCCTGGAGGGAAGAAAGTGAAGGTCCAGACTGGAGGAAGGATCCTTAAAGTGTGGGAAGATCCTGGAGAACAGAGAGCTGAGTGGAGTCAAATGCTGGACAATGCCCAAGGACCTTGACCATTAATGCCCAACGGGTAAGTTTTTGCAGATGCGCAGCACAAACTGACACAATTTTCTGCCCGATCTCCCTTGAGCCAGCTGCAATTTTTCTATGGGGAAGGGAAGCCAAAACATAGCACTGGGATTTGAGAGGATGTGAATCAATGTGTGCGTGAGATAATCAAGTAGGTTAAAAGATCTAATCTTACTGGTTATTAAATAACCTCCAGTATCCAGATCTATGTATGGGCTATCATTTGTGTCTCATCTGTGACTGTATGATGAGGAAGATAGAGAGGCAGGAGTAGGCTCATTAGGATCATCTGCTGGAAGAGACGCTTTTTGGAAGCTGACTTCCAGTGGTGTTTTGAAAAAGATCACTATTCTGGAGTATCTTAACCAACTCATCTCTGATACTGGACACTTGGCAATCCCCACAAGTTTCTGTCTTTCACTACTGGCTGGCTTAATAGATCTTGATTCATCTGAGAATGTTAAGGAGTACAATGTAAATATGCCCATTCAGAAAGAGATAACATCTTTTAAAATGTTAAAATATTTATGTAAGTGCAGGATCTAATAATACCATATTTGACTATCAGGCATAAATTCAAAACAAAACTGTGCATTTTCAGGTTACACACTGTTAAAGGAGTGTATTCACACATGGTAATTTGGTAGCAAAAGATTTATGCAGGTCTAGAAAGTGAAAAAGGTGACTAAAAGGTGACTAAGAATGGAATTTAAGAATAGGTTGATGATTTATAGCTGAGGTCACAATACAAATATGTTTTTACATAACAAATGACAATCTCACAAAAAACTGAAAATCATAACAGCATTTCTTTTCTGTAGATGTAAAGATGCATTTTCAGGTCTTCATTCAGTTTTCACTAATACAAACTTCTACTGTCTTAAGTAAACACCTTCTAGAATTTGGAGTAAAAACATTTAGTAGAAGAAGAGGCAGGAAGGAGGCAACAAAAATCCAGACAAAGCAAACATGGAACTGGGACTCTGTTGCATCTTCAGACTAAATAATGGAAATTCTAAGGAGGTGACAATTAACATAATAAAGATAATTTAGAACTATGGAGTAGACTAGCTGCATCCCAGCTTTTCTCCTGATTAGTGGAGATCCTTCTGTAAATTAACACTGACAGCAGAGTATTACCTAGACAATCTGTTGCTGTTCACTCTGCCAGATGAAATCTTGTACACCAGGGGACTTGCCAGGGTTCCAGGTTCATTAAACCAATGCATGGATGAAAGGAGAAGGATGTTAGAGGTATCAGTGCTGTGAAGATCTGGAAAACAAGCCTTCCTTCTTTTTGTTTTCTTTTTTTCAGTTCACAGAAATAGCTGACTTACTTGGTAGGTTCATAATCATGACTGAGATTATTATCTCTAGAACAGTACAATAAAACTCAAAAGCTGGTAAATGTGCAAGTACATTACACTTATTCATGAGCACTTTTTTAAAAACTGCCCATTTTCCTTGTATGAATAAGGCATAATATAACATTATTTCATAGAAGGTAACATGCTATTGTATCTAAGATCACATTAGAAATTTACTCTTGTCTTATTATACATAATGTTTTGCTTTTTATTCATTTTATTTACAGACTTTCAAGATTTTTGTATTTCATAATATCATCCTTACCATTATAGTGTTGTAGATGACATAGATCTTTTCTTCATCTTATTAGGTGTGGAACTTTTCAACTAAGATAAACAAGGGAATTGTTTAGTGAGCACCTTTCTTCTCTCAGAAGCTGTATTACATCAGTATTAAAATTCATTAAGGCTTGGAATCTTTTATTTAATTCTTATAAAATGAGGAAATACTGTGTAACTCCTCATACCAGCTCCAAAAATAGAAATTCACTTGGGCTTAATTTTGAAATGTTGGAGACATTTCATTTTGCTTTCCTTTTTACAGTGGTTCTCCTCTCATTGTTCTTATTTAATTCACAAAGGGATTATTTAATTGTCTGCAGAGTAATTAATAACTTAGCTTCATAATATCAGTATGCAAACCAGCACTTAAAAACTTTTGAAGAAAAAAGCTACATGCATAAAGGTGTATGCTACATGCATACACTAGGACCTGTCTCATAAAGAAGCCATTGTATATAATTTTCTTCTGCTTTCTCTAAGATTTTGATGACTGAAATAAAAATGACCTGGCTGCCAGATTCAGTGGTCATTTTCAATATGTTACTAGTCCTCTTACCGAAGAACCAGTCATGCTAGTATCATTCAGAACCACAATTTTTTTTTTTTAACTTTTCTACTTACAAGTAATTACACTACACTAAAATATACCTTCTCTGCAAAAATCAAGACATTCTAACATCATGAAAGTCCTGTCTCTCCACTTGTGTATTTACAGAAAGTTAAATTATGCAAAGGGATACCTTTTCCTCACAGGATCTTTTGTAATGGGAAACCAATTTAATCGTAAACTAGTTAACAAGCCTCAGGAATTCTAAATAATCCTTCAGAAATAATCTTGACTAAGAAACCTGAAGACTTGTGCTAATAATATCGTCTACGAGCAATAAAGTCATAGTATTTAATTTAGTACCTATCTGAGAAAACAGGGGCTTCCTAAATTGGGTGAACATAGTTCACATCCTGATACTCAAAAAAAAATCCACAGGCTTTAGTGGACTGTGGATTTTAACAACACATTCTCTGACCACTCAACTCAAGCATTTTAAGAACTGAAGTAGTGTGTTAGAAAAAAACACTTCGAGAATACAAATGTTCTTGGCATGAGAGGACCATAAGAATCTGAGAGGTTTATGACCCTGCATAAATAGGAGCTGCCAATCAGTTTGTTAAGGATGAGTTTTGCTTATCTTGTTATCTCATCAGAGATCTTCAGAAGTCTTTGAGGAATTTGAAGTCCTGCCATGGTTGGAAAAGTTGGACTAGTTAGCCTAGTTGGGATTAAGTTGACTTTCTTCACAGCATCTCATATGGTTCTGCATTTTGGACGCGTGGCTAAAACAGTGTTGACAGCAAAATGATGTTTTGGCTGTTGCTAAACAGTGCTTGCATAGTGTTAAGACTTTCTCTATTTCCCACTCTGTGCCCTGGTAAGTAGATTGGGAGTGGGAAGAGTTTGCAAGGGGACACAGCTGGGACAACAAACTCTAGCCGACCAAAGAATGTCCTGTACCATGAAACATCATGTTCAGCAGTGAAAACTGAAGTAGTGGAAGAAGAAGATGGGGAAATTGTTCTCCAAGGTAGCTGTTGCTTGGAAGCTGTTTTGACATCAGTCTGCTTGTGAGAGGTAGTGAGTGATTGCCTTTGCATGGGTTGTATTTTTACCTTTCTTTCATTTATTAGGCTTTGTCTTGGCGCACAATTTTCCTTGCTTTTTCCCTTCCTATTCTCTCCCCTGTTCTCCTAAGGCGGGGAAGGAGGAAGGGCAGCAAATGAAAGTGAGTGAACAGTTGTATGCAGGCTGAGCTACTGGCCCAGGTCAACCCACCATACAAAATCAACATTGTGTTCTCCTTCTGACTCCAGTTTGTCCCTCTACAAACCTATGTGTTTACACACAATTATATCTCTAGAAGTAGAACTCCATTCTTGATCAGCAAATCTATACCAGAATGAACGAACTTGACTTCAGACTTATCTTTGCTGGAAAAAATGGAAGTTTGTGTTCTAGTTTAGTCTAAAACTGAAGACTCATTAAATATGCAACTATGAATAGCAGAGAGAGAAAAATGACATGGTGTGCATCATTTCCTGTGCCTCTGCTTATAGCCTAATACTGTATTTTAAAGTCATTAATAAGAAAAATTAATTAGCGATAAAAATAAGTCCTTCCTTTTCCTATAAATCTAATAATAGAAATGCTGCAGGCCAGTGTTAGCTCTCAGTCCAATATGTTTGACTTGAGCTTATAGAGAAAAAGATGTCTAAATCCACCTACACATCTGTCAAAATAGGAAATAAGAGAAAGTAAAATAAAAAAAATGTAAAATAAAATATTTTGTGCTTATTAAAAGAATAAAACATTTCTTTTGTCTGTCTGCTATCTCCTGTTTAGCTTTGTGCTGTACCTTTTCATTGCTCTATAAACATCAAAGTCAAGGTCAAGCTTCATCTAGTTATTAAAAAGATGTGATCAAGTGCAACTGAACCGCAGTATATTATATTGCTCTTCTTTTTTCCCTAAATAACCTGGGGTTCTGGGACTGTAGCCTTAAAAAGCGCAGCAGAGTAGACAGTTTATAGCTTAGATGTTCATTATTATATTTGGATTGCTATGAAGCACTATATTTAGATGCCCGAGAGGAGTCTAGTTGCTCAGATTGTCAGTCGTTCACTGTCTAGCAGTGCTGATTCAGTAAGCTGTTTTGTCTGGGAATCGTCATGCATATAATACATTTTTATAAGAACAAAAATCTGTTTTTTATTTTATTTCTTCTTTGAAGTTAAATTTTTGTTTGGAGAGGATATAAAGTAGTGACATTTTCAATGAAATTTTTGTTCTTTTCACCTGTTTCATCCGTGTAAGTCCTCCATGGTGGTTTGCATATATTCTGTTTCTCATTGATCTGTGCATATCACTGCTTGGTAGTGCTTTTGTCAACAGAGTATACAGGTAAAGCACAGAAGAGCCACCAGACAGGGAATGTGGCTTTATAAAATTGAGAGTTATTTTTCTGTGAGGGCAACAATCCCAAGTTGCTGTTCCTGTTAACTACATTGATACTATCTTAGAAATCATATTAAGAAGGCAATCACTCACTCCCTGTCAGAAGTTAAACCATTAAGTTTCACAGATTATTTGCAATTTTCTGTGCTGTGACTGTCTTTTTCTCATTAGGGAGAAGGCTGAAACTGGGAATTAGCAAACTGATTCAGATGAGAAATTATGGGAAGTATATGTTCTTGCTAATGCATGTATTCCTGAAATTTCTTTAACCCTATCTGTGGGAAAAAGGCAGTTTGACTACATTCTTTTATGTGTCTAAAAGTAGGCAAAAACTTCCTTATGCAAAGGTCTTCTGAACTTTTACCACAGTATAGGCAATCAGTTCACTTACTGCGTCATTTATGTATGACACAGGTGATGCTCAAGTCTCCCCAGACAAACAAAATCTTGAAAAAAATCAGTTTAATTTTCTCAAAATATATATTTTTAAAAATTCTGCATTTTAAAGATTTCCCTTTTTCCACACAAAGATGCTATCTTTTCAGATAACAGATTAATACAGTTAATTTCTTTATATACATAAATAATCAACGTGTGATCACCTGCAGGAATGCTTCTTCATTTTGGTTTGCTGGATATTCCAGTCACACCCTAAGTGATACAGAGTAAACCAGTATAAACAGCCTGAGAATGTCATAAAAGAGTGGATAAGATGATCAAAATTAGAAGGAACTAAAGACATCTTGGGCATTTCAAGAATGTAAGAATTAGCACTCCAGTGTTTCAGAGAAGCAGTCATGTATATGGAGTTTAATTCACATGAATAAAGAGAACTTTTTGAGGTTTATTAACCTCTAGTGAGAGCCTGTTTTTAGGTTACTTTATCTCTGGTTTATAGAAAAGGTAAGAATATTGTTTCTTTTTGTTCTCATAACAAATGATCAAAATGAAAATTCAACAAAATGGAATGGGTACATATTTAAATTAATGACAAAGAAGTAATAATTGAGAGGACTCAAGTATACAAATCCATCATGGAATTCCTTTTTCTAGGTATGGCAGAAAATTCCAGGGGTTATAGTTTTAACAGATTTGAGAAAGAGCTAGTGATGATTTTGCTAAGGAAATAAATGAACAGTTACATTAGTTCTGTTCTACAATTAAGGTTCTGCTCTCAAAGCAGAAGAAATTAAATACTTAAATTGCAGGAAATAAGACAATCATTTGTTGAATAGGATTTAGAAAGATATTGCTCCCCTACACAAATCCTTTTCACTGTAGAAAGATTTTGCTTCTTTTTAGGCGTCTGGTACTGGCCATTGTTAGGGATGGGCTGGCTGGAAAGAACACATTAACTAGATTTGGCTGGCAGTTCTTATGTTCCTATGACATCTGGTGTTTCTTCCATGTTACTGTTAAGTCATTTTGACAAATTGTGTTACATCATGTGATAATAACTAGCAGCATCATAAAATGTAAACGTTGTAATCTGAAGTGACTTCACCAATTTAAAACAATCTGTTATTTTATATCATCTGCCTGCTGCCAATTTAGAGAGCTGGGAATAATAACAATAATAAAAAAAAGTTTATTTGATTCCAGATCTAGCCTCTAAAATATATTTTTTCTTCACTAATATTTTTATTTTTATTGATACAGACATGAGCTACAAGCCATAAATGATGATTCAAGGATAACTAAACAGAATGTAAAATTCTTTATAGAGCAAAGAACCAGGAGATACAGATTTCCTGACAGCCTGAGATTGTCATGACTACATTCACTAACTTCACCTCTGTTCATGATCTGATGTAAAACAGACAATGAGAACATGCAATTCTCTGGATGCCAATCACATGATTTGAACTCAGTTTGAAAGTGATTATGCTGAAGGATTTAGAGGACTAGTAGTCTCATTTGTGAGACCAAAATGTCATAAGAATGAAGACATCAAGCTAAAGAACTGATATTGTAATTATACAGGGGTAATATGAGATTTAGAGAAAAGTTAATTTACCTTTATTTACCAAAGTGTTTTTTTTTTTTTTTTTTTTTTTTTTTTTTTTTTTTTTTTTTTTTTTGCCATGAGGTGTTTGGAGTTCATTGGAAGACTTGTATTCCTTTAATTTATGGAAAGAAATTAAAATTTGGACAGGTAACAAATATGTCTCTTTTTTGGATTTTAGAACAACTGTTATTGTTATATACTATTGATATTATCTGATATTTGAAATAGATTGATTATCCTTGTTCATTCTTTCAGTCCTCCTGGCATTTTCGCCCGACTTCCTCTTTGTTCAGATGCATGACTTCTGAACTTAGAGGGTGTGATCCTTGAATATTACACATCTTTCCTGTGACCCTCCTCCCTCCAGGTCTTTATCCGATAGTAGTTTACCAAGCAGATCCCTGAAATAGCCAAATTCTACTCTCCTGAATTCCAGAGTAGTGAGCTTGCTGTGAAATCTTCCCACTTTCCTAAGGATCTTGAAAACATGAACAGTTCACTCCCAATAGCAAAAATTCACTCCCTAAGACATAAAGAAGTGAAGAATCTCCTTTTCCTTGCTTTAAATGTCAGCTAATATTTTGACATTATGATTTCTATACATTTTATTATAAGAGTTTGAACAATAGATCTCTATTCACTTTATTTCTGTCATTTTTGCTGTGTATCATACTGTTGTTCAGTTGCTCCTTTCTCAACCTGGAGAGTCCTGGTTTGCGTGGTTATTCCTCACAAGGAATGTAGGAGAAATTACTTCCTTCTCCCAGCCTCAGGTTTTGTGAATACATCTAAAAATAATAGGGTAGCTTCACTTCCATCCTGACTATCAGATTTCATTCTTCATTAGTTATGAGTCTTACACATCAGTGAAATGTGTGATTTTATGGACTTTGGAGCATACAGCTGCTCCCCAGGAAATTTATCTCAGAGATAAAACATATTTTATTTGCTATTAACAAAATACCTTCCTGTTTTTTTCTCTTAAATATTTCATTCATAGGATCAAGGAGCTTGAGGTAGGACTACTTAATCAAGGTTACCTGCCACTCATTCATCAACAGGAAATGATATGTAGCAAACAGTCAAACCGAACATCCGAAAACACAAATTTCCTTCTACTAGGCCATGGGTGTCCAACCTTTTAGCTTGTCTGGGCCACACTGAGTGAAGAGGAATTATCTTGTAAAATTGTCATATAGAATATATAATATGGTTAATGTATGTAACTAACAAAACTTTTTTTTACATGTTTTTATTTAAAAAAAAAAAGAGCAAAAAATCATAAAACTGGTGGCATATTTGACCTTGCCTTTGTGAAATGAATGCATCGGTCAGGTTTGATGGAAGTGGTTGCAATTCTTTGAGAGTTCTCAAGGTGTTCACCAGAGATTTTTGATGAAATTTTACTTCTCCTGTGCTTCATTCTTGAAAGTTGTTTTTCATAAATGTACGTACTGTCGAAAAGTGATGACGTGAATAAGGTGTGGTTGTGACACAAGGGATATTTCTCTCTGGTAAGAGAGGTCTCATGAAAATCTAGTAGAGAGACATGATCAGATTTTTATTTGACTTGAATATCTGATTGCAACTCCATATGTTCCATTTGAAAATTTGCAGGTAATGTATTTATGTTGACTGAAAGCAGAGTTGCAAATATACCAAAAAATTGAGGATTTTTTTGGAAATTTTGCAACTTATTCTCAAATTCCTTTATCAAAACAGTGGCAGCAGGGGGCGGGTCACCTTGCAAGCTTTGCTGGGCCATGGGTTGGACATGGCTGACTATGCTATTTGATCATGGCAAGAAATTTTTTGAGGCTGAAAAAGGAGACTTACTTTGTGAACAGTGGTGAATGAAAAAGAACATACAGATTTTTCATTGGTGTTATTTACATTAAATGATTAAGTTAGTTCTTGGCAAGCATGTAGTAAACTGGGATGAAAATGTCATTCTCACTGCTGAATATCCTAGGCAACAATGCATACTCCTTTATTTGTTGCAGGCTTTCCTATACATTTTGCAGGGAAACCTGTTATACAATAACGATATCAAAAAGATTATTGTGACTTCTCTTTCTTTTATTATTTTGTTTTTGTGTGCATGTGAATTTAGCAGAGATCTATATTACTGTGTTTTATGCAAACTGTATACTATTGCATCATGTTATATAAATCACATACGAATATTATATACTGGATTGCCTACTCTGGCAAAACAACTTTTCCAAGCCAAGTAATGTGGAAATAAAATAGAACTGTATTTTTAATTCTAGTTGCCCTCTCCATGGTTATGGTCCTTATTTCTTACAGCCTTATCATTTCTTTCAGGACTTCTTGAATCCTCCTGGCTTTTTGTAACATCATTATTAGCAGGAACTGGCTACTGAATTCACTGAAAATCGAAGTTCAGACCATGTTTCACTTTTTCACCACATCAGCCCAGATAAATACCCTCCTTTCCAATGCTGTCTGACATTTGTGCTGTCTGTGCTTAGAGTTTACATTGGCTGGAAAAGTCACCTTGAAGCTCATTCAATTGACTTTTAAAGAAGCAGGGCTTGCTTAATTTCATAATTTATTCTTAACATGAATCGTGTTTTATATCCAATATAACTCATGTACAGATCAACCGTCACCAACTGCTAGAGACTATTATGTTAAGTGGAAAGTAAAGGAATTTTAACAATAGCCAGAAAGTTTTTAAAGAATTCTACAGTATAACAATTATAAATTATCATTTAGAAAATAAAAAAGCTTCCTCTAACCTTGATTAAGATGTTTTAACTACAGTCTGAAAATAAACGCTAGTTTTGTTTTCTTCACTGTGTGGCCATATATAGTTGGGTATACCTCCTGTTTAATGAGATATTGCTGTGCTGTGGTGAAATTCTACATTTTGAGAATGGCTTGTGTTGGAAATACATCAAGTCTTAATGTAAGCTGATTTAATGTGAAGGTAAGTTATTGACACGTAGGGGGGTAATGCCATTAAGAGAAGCAGGGAGCCAAAATGTCCAAATATCTGTTAAGGTTTTGAATGCCTAGCCTTGCAGAAAATCTACAGGGCTATAAAGTAAGTTCTATGTTTTAATCAAGAAAGAAATAAACAAAGAAAGAAAAAGAAAAAAGATCTCAAAGACTGGCAAAGTAAAAGAAAAAAATAATTTTTTATAGTCTTTGAGAGTAGCTGTTTTTCTCTTATTCAGGTTCTGCCTTCTCCCTAGTTTGTCACTGCCCCATTGATGGCAACACCTATTGAACAGGAGAATATAAAAAAAGGGAAGGTTCATTGATACTGTGAAGGATAAGCATGCCTGACATGACTGCCTTGTGTATTAATTTGAAATAGCTAATTTGAAAGCCTCGAATCTTCTTCTACTACCATGTAACTTGGCAAACATATATGAACTATTGCTTCCTTTTAGCATCTATCATTACTTCTCTCTAGTTGTTTATGCAAAATTATTTTCATTTTATACTAAGTAGTATTAGTATTGTAAATTAAAATTTTCCATATGTTTTTGCATGCCATTGAATTACATA
Organism: Penelope pileata; assembly: GCA_013396635.1. Classification (NCBI taxonomy): domain Eukaryota; kingdom Metazoa; phylum Chordata; class Aves; order Galliformes; family Cracidae; genus Penelope; species Penelope pileata. The sequence goes on along the minus strand of WBMW01005480.1, from coordinate 83,003 downwards.
GAATCACAGAATAGTTGTGGTTGGAAGAGCCCTCTGGAGGTCATCTGGTCCAACCCTCCTGATCAAGTAAGGCCACCAAGAGCAGGTTACATAATTTTACTTTGGGTCAGTATGCATGACATACTTTTTAGCACTTGTAAGACCCTTTGTGAGAGCCTTCATATGTTTAGTGTCTCCTTTAGCTTGCAGAAATTGTTTATAGACCAATATGAGCATTGTTATCTTACTTGAATGAAATCAAATGTCAGGCTAGGATCATCTAGGATTCTGCTCTTGCGAATCTGTAAATTTTTATTTGTATTTTGTGATAGCACCTTAAAAAGCCACAGAAGTATTGTCAAAACTGGAAATTATAGGAGCAGTTCAAATAATTTAGTAACTCCCTGTGTAACTATGTAAGTTTAGTGATTTCAGCACTGACTTCTCAGATAAGATATTTGCAGAGGAATTAAATCTGTATGTTTGTATTACATTAATCAACCCCCACATGACCATTCACTTTCTCTATTGAAAGCTATTTTTAGAACAGATTCTTTATTTTTAGGATGTTACTAAAAGTGCTCGATTTTCCCTCATTTGTCAAATAAGATTTTTCATACAATGTAAAAGAGTTAGATCAAAGTTAAAGTTAAAAAAGATTCCAATGCAAGAGTTATTGTTCTCCAAAGATTCTATTTAGCATTCAAAAGAGCATCGTTCTTTTTCAGGTTCACCATTCTGTTTTAAAAGATGTACCTATGAACGATCACCAGTATTTGACTCTGCTTCATAAACAATGTTTTACCAATACTATAAGTGGACTTTTGGTATTACTAGGCTATTGGTTTTAATCTAAGTAATCTTTCAATTGTTATGACTATTTTTCACGTCACATTTCAGAAAACAGTAGAAATTTTCTATGTTGATTTTCTGCAGGGAACAAGCAAATGAAAATATTAATTTCTTACAGAATGGTAATTCCAAAGAAGATTGATCAAGAAACAAAATTGGATCAAATATAGGTTATATGCATTAGATATGGATAGAAATGTTTGGTTTTTCTTTTAGTAACCCAATATAAAGTCTTACATATACTTCCAAAATAATATCTCATCGTATGATAATGACATATTTTCAGTAGTTTAGAATGAGTAAAATGTAAATGAATGGCAACTTTTCTCTTGTTTTCAAAAGGATAAATCACCTGTACATTGAAATGGATGTTTGTTTTCATACCAAAGAAATTGATGGAAAATAGCAAGTATATTAAAAATATTTTTTCTTATATACTTGAGTCCATTTAAAAAAACTGATGGATATTTGTGAGAAGAAAAGAGAGAAAAGTGTTGAGGAGTTTATATATAGATTCAGCATGTGATACTTAGATGGTTTAACTCTTTTTTAGTACCTGAAATCTGTAATATAACTGTCACAAAAATATTTAAAAAACCGTGATATCTGTGGAGGAAAACTTCTGACTCAGTCACAAAAAAGAATAAGAACACAATGATTTTATAGTGTCCTTTGCCAGTACGTGAAATATATTGAAATCTTTTAAACTGGATGCTGTTTTCTGTTTTTAGGAAATATATAATGGGATGTGTTCAAAGATTAAATAGTTTTCTTCAAATATTGAAAGCAGCCACTGTTCCAAGCTACAGCAGTAAATGAAACAAATAGAAGAGAAGAAGTGAAAAGTTGTTGTTTTGTGTACTGTGAATGGGCATATGCAACATGACATTTGTTGTAGGATTAAATGTTTGTTTCCCATTCAGAAAAAAAATTATCCGAAGGGGAGGGGAGAGAAGGGATTTGGTTTTCATCACCTAAGTCTCTGCAGCCTTTGGTGACCCTACCAGGGGATGGATATTGAAAGAGGTGGTACACTGCATCATGAAATTCTCTGAAAGGGATTATGATGAAGTCAATCATGAGCTGCCATGCATCACTGACTTTGAGTACATACAAGCACTAGTCCAAAATTAATGCCTCCTATTTTATTCTGTTGGCCCACAACATCAGAGGCAGATGTTGGTGGTATGGCAGTAGAGGTTGAACCTTCCCACCAATATTCCATTACATTTTATTGCCATGCAACAGATGGCAGCAGAGGGGCAGTCTGACACAATGGTGTCAGACACTGAAGTGCAGATGAAGCAAAGGTGTGGAACTGAATTCCTCCATGAGGAGAAAATTGCAACCATTGACATTCACTGATGCTTGCCGAACTTTTCTGGAGACCAAATAGTGGATGTAAGCACAGTGAAGGGTGGGTGGTTTCTATCAGCAGAGGTGACAGCAACAGCGGTCACCTCCACTGGTGCAGATTTTTACGAGCACAGTATGCAGGCTCTTGTTCATTGCTTATGAAAATGCATAGCTAATGGTGTTGATGATGTTGAAAAATAGTGTTTTGGAGCTGAGAATTTGCTCTGTCAAATAGTGTTATTGTTCTCTTTGCATCTGCTGTTTTTTCCATGGAAATAGGTAGGATGCATTACTTTCAGAGCAACCTATGTATATGCAGAGCACTACACATGAGAAGAAATATGGAATTAACAATGTTTAGAATAGTTCCAGTGTTAATGGAACAAGACCAGGCTGGATGGGGCTTTGGGCAACCTGGTCTGGTGGGAGGCATCCTTGCTCATAGCAGGGGGGTTGGAACAATATGATCTCTAAGGTCCCTTCCAACCTGAGCCATTCTATGATTCTATGGAACTATTTTGTGTTTTTTTAGAAAAGTTGAAATAAATTCATTGAAGAATATTCATAGTAATGATCATGGTCAGAAAATGAAGCATATCATAAATCTATTTATGTATGACTATGCTCAGTCTGTGTAATTTGCCCCATAAAAGAGCAAGACAAAGCTTGCACTTTTACCTTGCACATGAGGAAGTGTTTTCCCAGTATAATGGATTGCAATTAATATAGTATGATTTTTGTCTAGTTGTCTAGTCACTAAAGTCTTCTTTTGTATTTCAGCAATGAACCTGTGTTGCAGGAGTTTCTCTGTAAACAGGAGATAATTACACAAGTTTCACTGGTACTATTGATCTGCCAAAAAGGAAAGTTTATTTGTAATTCCTTTCACTGATAGTTGAATTGTGTTCTGAAATGTGAACATTTCTCTAAATACTTTTATTCCTATACAAACACATGTTGTCAGTAGCATTTCAGTATCTAACTTTTGAAGAAAAGAATAAGATCCCGGTGTCAAAGACTTGCTTGTAATATGTACTTACTTAGAATAAACAATTGAAATGACCTAGTTTTTAAACCATTACATTTTAACGACCAAAACAGCACAGTCAGAATATACCTACAGCATGTTTTCTTATTTGGAGCTGGATACAAAATACTTGAATATACTATTAAAAACTCATACAAAAAGAGAACGAGACATTTTTAAGTTCAGTGAGTAAAAGTGAGTTAGACCATGACCTAATAATTAAAATAATTGTCTAAGTTTCTTTCTGTCAATGCTCTTAAATTTTGTGTCTTCTCTTTAATGTTTATTATTATTATTACCACTCCGAATATCTTTATCATAGAATGATTGCTTTTCAAAAACTGTGTAAGTAGCAAAATGCCAATCAAAAGCTGTTATTGCAGGTAACTATGCCTAAGGAGCAGTGGAATGAGAAATGGGAGTCAAATGTTGTAGAAATTAGAAAGAAAATATATAAAATCTTTATAAACTTCTCTAGGTTGATTGAGACTCAATTCTCATGAGTACAGTTTCCTCAAGCAATTCTGAAGCAATTTGTCTGTAAAATACGTGGCATGACTTTGTGGCATTAGATATTTGTGTCATCTCTAGGATTTGAGGAATAACTTGTTTTTGCTGTAGTTCATCAATAGCACCACCACCAACAAAACAGAAGGAGGAAACTACATTAAATTAGACAAAAAATAATTTTGCTATGTTTTCTTCTTTGTTTATGTAAATAATTTGGGAAAAAAAAGGCTACTTACTTCAACGCAAAATGCGTCATTTTGAACTGAAAAAAAATAATAACATGCTGGGTATTGTAAAACAACAATAACAACTCACAGAAAAATAAAAGAACAAAACTCAGACATCATTCAGGTCACCAAAGCACCATATGAGTAATTTTCCCTTTATTCAGAAGTACAGTGTCTAAGGGCATTAGCTGAATTGACTGAATAAGACTTCATTTCTCTACCAGAGGAGCTTTTGAACTCCTCTCCCACAAATATGTCTGAACCATCTGACTGGACAGCATTTTAAGATTCAGATAAGGCGATAGTTTATTATGGTCATTCTCTACGTTTTTAAGTAGGAAATGCCATTGGTATAAATTATTATTCTCTGTTGTTTCACTCCACACAAAAATGTCAACACCACCAGGCTAGAGAATTTTTTTGTTTTAAACATTACTAAGACATTTGAATTTGCGTCATGTATTCAATACCACCTAGGACTACTAGAAAAGAATCTGATCCTGTTTCTTTTCCACAGAAAAATATTTTAAGTTCTGAATGTATTTTATTTGAATCTCATTTAACTTGAATTGTAGGCAATGAAAAATTCACTGGAACATTTACAATATCTCAGAGAAAGTTTTGTAAGACTGCACAGTTTGCATGTCTCAAGATTATGGCAAGACAATACTGTTGTATATAGACAACCCGATGTAAAATTTGCCCTACTATTTATGGGTTTTCTTGCTTGTATGCATCAAGCAAAATTCAAAAATTCTCTTTTAGGCTCTTGTACTTCTTATGCTGGCAGTGGCAATGATATCTAATACGCTTTGACAAACTCTGGTGAGATGCTAACTGAAAAAATAAAGAGCCAGAGACAGTTAATGAAGTGTGGAACAAGCATCAACGCTGTAGGAAGTAAGAACCAACGACAGACCAAGCAGAATGGACATTCTTATGAATTCAAGTGAAAAAAAAAAAAAAAACCCTCACAAAATGATTTTCTGTACTGTTGTCTACTTCTGATATTCTCGAGCACTGCCAATAAAACCTTAAAAAAAAAGCAAATCTTTATAATATAGCAATTTCTGTTCTTGTATAACACGAACTCTTTCTTGGTGATAACATTTTTTTATTTAATTATGTCTGTGAGCATCAGAATTTATATTGATAAGCATGGATTGGCATAGTTGTTTAAGCCTATAATGAACTAAATGTTACACAGAATACAATTTTCCTCTTCATTTACTTTAATTTATTCTAGTTGTAAATGCCATTGCATTCCATGGTTACAGAATAAATCTCACTGTAGGATCAATTACTACAGTTTGAGAATTAGACTTAAGAGCTGCTGTGTAATTATGTACAATTTTTGTACCATTCGATCTTAAAACTACTATTTTTAAAATATTTTGAGACCTAATTACACAAATCATTATAGTTAACATCCCAGGACACTTAACAATTGAACTTTTGTCAGCATTTGACTACTCACTTGAATCATATTTTCTTAAGTATCCTACGTATAAAGTTAAAAAAATAAGAAATGCTGATGAGTAAAGTTCATTTTTACTTATTTGTGCCAAAATGTAAAAGCATCAGTGAACTAAGATCATGGAGAGAGACCTTTAAACAAAGTATAGTTGTACCTTGCAAAAGGAAAGGCAGAGCTAAATCTTTTCAAGATACTTTGCTATCTCAGGAGTTTCTGAATTGCTCCTGTTGAAATGAACATGTGTAGCACCCCAGCGTGAAGAAACACTTCATTAAAATACTATTGTATGCTGTCTGTATTCAGTAATTTGTTGACAAGTGAAGGCTCTTAATTCAAACTAAAGAATTAATTTACCTGCTGTATTTATCCTAATTCACAATGCAAACAGAGAAACACCATTACTGTAGAATCTCTTACTTTCAGAAGACAAAGGTTTAGGACAAAGGTTTAACTGCTTCTAACTAGTAGATATATAATCCTCCCTAAATGAAAGGCTGATTCAGAAGCATTGTGACAAATTACCATACCTATAAGCATGCTAATCCACACTGATATCTCTTTATGGTTACTGTGAGATTAAAATTTGCATTGCTTTCCCTGGTTTTATTCTGTGGAGGAAAAGAAAAAGAAAAATAAAAAGAAAGAAATATGGCCCTCTTCTCTTAGCACTGATTGCTATAAACAAGAAAAATTTCCAATATAAAATGAAAACAAATGCATTAGTAATACTGACCAAACTCGTAGGTGGAGTTAAATGAGACCAAGCAATTCTAAGCCACACTACTAGAAACACAAATTGGCACATTTACGTGCTTTTTTCCATGCCATTTACTATACAGGTTACAAACATTTAGACTCTTTCCAACTTGATACAACTCTTTCTGTCTCCTTTTGATTTTCTTAAACTCACCAATAAAGACCTAATTTTGAGGTGATGAGCAAGCTGAATTCCAGTATTATTGTTTACACCAAATTGTATGCAAGGGTTGCATTTGATGTTACTTACTGATAAATGGGGGGGTGGGGGGGAGGGGGGAATGCATGTTTTAGTAATTTCCAGAGTATTTTTACATTTGTATTTGCATCTTCTAGCTAGCAGATATGAGTTATAAAAGCAGCATGTAGTCATAGGAGTACAAGTTACCCCAAACTATTTGAATTTTTCTGTGGGCCCAATTAAACAGTGAAAATCTCATAAAATAGGATGGAATTAAGGGGAAATTTAAAAAGAAGAAAAAGCATCTGAGGAAAAATCCTTTTTTCTTTCTTGACAGTTTATTATCATCCTTTACGGAGTAGTGATCAGTCAGACTATAGGTTAGTTTGCCATTTTATGCAGCAAGCATGTTAGGCTTGGCAGTGATTTGAGCAATCTCATAACTGATCTGGGGAAGATGGTACACGTTTGGAAAGATGATCAAGTTTTCTAATGAGCTCAGATGAGTCTTCTGGTAGGTCAATGATTCTAGGAAGATTGATTTTTTTTAACATTTGCATTTTCCTTGTTGAGACCCACCTGAGTACGTTTGATACGCATGCTTCTTCCACAAGCAGAATTCTTTTCGTAAAATGAGGGGAAAAGAAACGAAGAAGTTAAAAACAAAACAAAACAACAACAACAAAAGCAAACAAACACAAGAAAGATATGAGGTAGAAGAGGTAGATGATTCTGCCTCCTTAATTTTAAATACTAACGCATACTTAGAGAAAAAGTAGTTTGTTCTGATCTATTCAGATTTTCTTAACAGACGACTGACAATGTGTCACTGGCTGCACTGGGACTGGAGAAGTTACAGAAATGGACAATAGTAAAATGTAAAACAGTAGTGCACTCGAAGTGGCAGGGATCTTCTCTGAAATAAAGAAAATCCTATACTTGGCATTTACAAACTAAACCCAAGCATGACCACGTAGCAATTAAAATGCAAAAATCTTTCTTTGGATTTTATGTCCAAAGGAGGTGCTCGGATTTTCTTCTTCAATTCTGATGCAACATGTAGTGTTTTCATGACAGTAGATCAGTTTGTGATATATCCTTAATACGTTTCACCATAAAAGTCCATCTTCATTGTGATTTTATGAAACAGGAAGATGGATGGTGAAGCAAGATCAGAAAGTCTAATGCAACCTGTTCTAATGCACCAATGACATCTCTAGATACTACTGTAATAAAGAAAACACCTACCTGAATTTCCATTTGGAGCTGAAGGGAAAGAAATGTGTTGTCTGATAGGTTGACAGTTTGATGGATTTGTAGAAGCAGGGGAATTCAATACGTTTTTCTGTTTTACCTGTGTAAAGTTCAATGTCTGACTTAGGCAGAATATATTTAAAGGGTCTTTTATTTAATTTTTGCCAGCTCTTCACTGTCATCCTTTCTGTAGCAAAAAATAAACACTTTCTCTGCATTTTGAGACAATAGAGAAATTTTTCATTTTGAGCAGAGGACAGTTAAATGTAGTAGATAATAATGAAAATATTCTCTACAGTCAAATAAAAATGAGCTTTCAAAGCACTTTCTATATGCAGTTAAAGATCATTTAATTAGATCTAATTTATTTCCTCTCTGTTAGATTTTTGTAAGGATTTTTAATACATGAAACCTTAGCCACCTCTCCGCTCTTTGATCTTTGTCACTTTACTGTTGTTCATTTATTCTAATAAATGATACTACTTTTTAATCTAGAAAAAAAAATCTATTCAACGATTGTTGATGATGTTTTCGTTTCTTTTTTTTTCCATGATCTTTTTTTTTTTTTTTTTGGAAGAGAGGATATTCTTCCAAGGGTTCAAATATTGACTTCAAATTCATTCCAGTGAAGTGGCAGCATTTGAACCAGAACTCTTAAATGAGTCTAGTTGCCCTTTGTCCATCTCTAGCCAGTGTAGAAAGAGAAACTTCCTCTCACAACAACTTAAAATTCCTCTAATCTGAATTGCTCCTAGGAGAAGATTTTCCATTGACTGTAAAGGAAGACTGGGACTATTACAGAAAGATTTAGCTTGCTTCAACTCTGCTGAAATTGGATAGTTCACATATTTTGTGTTACTGCATGATACTATTTCTACTTTAATGAATAGAAGGTCTTTATACACATATCCAATATGTTTCATTAAACTTAGAGGAAATCTTGCCTTTGTTTCCATTTCTTTGTCAGCCACCGATACGAACTCATGTCACTTCCTCTCTGTGTAATTCATGGAATTTGTCCATGTTTTTGGAGACTAAGACTAGTACGTAAGTAGATTCAGACACACATATATGCATAACGGAAACTCCAAAAATATAATTTCTTCAGGAAAGCAAAGAAAAACATCCCAGAGAAAGGATGGCTTGTCACATCTACACATTACTGCCATATACTCCTCCTTAGATATTACACTGAAAATATGAGATCCTTCACCATGTCAGAGATATTATTTAAATATTTCGGAATCTAGATGACTTAGAAAAACGGAAACATATGTTGTGCCAATGTGAGTCGTCTTTTGAAATAAAGTTTATCTTACTTTGGTGAAATGACTGGTTAGCTGGATGAAGAATTAGAGTTGATAGTCCTTTTGCTGGAGTTAACCAATATAAGAACACATGCTAGCTACCAGAGAAATAAACTCTCAGTTTTGTAGCAAAAGGCCTTCTCATTAATGAGCTGCGCTTTGACACAGCAGTACAGCCTGAAAGTAATTATGTGTGCTTTCATTAGTGGACCACATGTCTCCAAATTAGTGAAACATCTTCAGGCAGTTCAAATTTGTGATGGAAAGCATTTAAGCATTTAGCTACTCTGAAGCCGTTTGCTTTCAAAGATTAGGGCTTAAATGTTTTGTCCTAATGCACTAGTGAAAAATGGCCGTGAACTCGGAGTAATTGGAGGAGGCCCATGCAGAAAGTATAGTGAAACAGTATGTGTATCACTATTGCTACACTATTTTTTCTCAGATATTAAGACAAAATGCAAAACGTCCTACAAGTGTTTTAATTTCTGAAGGCAATAATAGGAACTACAAATATGTTCCAATGAGTAGTAGTTGTGTAAGAGTATATTGCATCATTTAGTAATTTTTACCTTGAGGGAAAAAAAAGTTCACTTTTAATATCAATTACTTTTTGTCTATTTTAGCAAAGATATAATCCACAAGCACAGTAAGTAGTCAATTTATTCTATTTTCTAAATTAGAACTGTTGATTTTCTGTTCTAGATGCAGCTCAACAATTCAGGATTCTGGGATGCTACTCTAAACCTTTCCTGTATGTCCCCGTATAAATCATTTCATGTTTATATTGAGGAGGTATCTCCCAATGAGGAGATGTTGATTTTAAGGATATATTGAATAAGAATTATCTTTGATAAATACGGAGAAAATATAGGTAGGCACAAGAGCAAAATTTAAGAACAATTATCTTTCACAACAACCTTTCTGATAGAACTCTGTAATGGAGAAAACCTATTTTCACGTATGGTGAGAGGCTTTATTTATCAATAGTGCATGTCAGTGTAGTAGTTCACTCATGTAATACTTCCGCTTTCAAGGATATCAAGGGGATGGTATTGTCAATATCTACACGTGCAAAGATTCATTTATTCCATTAACCTTAAACTTCTCATTCTCATATATCAAATTTCCTGAAGATGTCATACATTGATCTTATGGACTATAATTACAGAGAGAAACAATGTCTAGTTGCTTGGGGAAACGTATCAGAGCCTGCCATGCTTCAGTGATGGGGCCAGATTAGATTTTAATGGAATATTTGGCTGTGGGGCATGACAGTCTCTGTTTGATCTGCCTGATGTCTCTGTGGTTCTTCTTTACAGAACATGTTCTCACAAGTCCTTATCTGACAATAACCACAAATTAAGAGTATATGTCTTAGCTGAAGTTAGTGACTTCTCTTTTCTGGCCCATCCTGTGCAACTTAAATTGTTTCATTATTCCAATGATACTATTCCTGACAACTGTTTTAAATTATGTATTTGCCATTTGTGTTTATTAAGAGGTAACATGAATGACTGTGAAGTCAAATTAAAATTACTTTTGAATATCCTAACTAGTGCATAAACCTGAAAGCATAAACATGTCAGCTACGCTGTCATTGTGATATTCAACTATTGATGAGAATGTCTAATGCTTGAAGATGCTCACCTTTGTTTAGTGAATCACCTTATGCAGCCATACGACCCAAAATATTAATACATTTTTAAAAGCCACTATTGGAGCTGGCATTTCTCCCTCATTTGCTTATGAAAAACAGCCCAATGGAACAAGACTATCCAATGACAAGAATGAGACACATGCAGAATACAAAGAAGGGATATGCTCAATTCATGTATGAACATGAATTTCATTTGTGTGTGAATGTGCATACATGTCCCATATGGGTGTCATTATCATTCTTCACTTCCAAATTGGTATAAGATTACAGGGATGACTCTGGTACTACTGTTCAGTTAACTGAAAAGGGAGGTCTGACTTGAGTCAGCCTTACAACCCATATCTGCATGCATTGATTTGGGATGCTATGTATCTCCCTATTTCTCAGCAGTGTGCACTATTTATTTTTGATTTTCCATTAATAAACAATCTATTGTGAAAGGTACAATATTAGCGTTCCTGGAAATGTTGCAGTACCTCAGGGCACTATCACAAGAGAAGAGAAGAGAAGAGAAGAGAAGAAGAGAAGAGAAATATACATGAAAAAATGCCTTTTTATCTATCAATAAATATTAGTAAAACATTTTTGCACTTACAGTCACAGCCAAAAATCTTGAAATAGATTATTCATTCACCATCAATGACAAAAACTTCCTAGTTTAATATACAGAACTGAGCAATAAATGTGTAGTAACTAAATTAATGTAGATGTTATTTAGGAAGGTAGAACTCTGAGCATGTCTTTGGGGGCTGGAGGTGACACGACTGAAATTCTAGTGATTGCCTATGCATACGAGAGTGTGTATGCACATAGACACACAGAGGCATGCGTTCTTTAGCATGTGCAAGAATTATCCTGCATTTTTCATGCATGTCACATTAAAAGATAGAGCAGACAATCACTTTCAGCTGAAAAGCCAGCCAAGAATAAAACAGAAGTTCCAAAACCATGTTTCCTGCTAAGTAAATAAAAGAGCATTCTATAGGTATAAAATATTTCTAATTGTTTTTAAAATAATTGCAAATGATTATGTATTGCATACCTCAGGTATGCAGTCTTTACCAGCTGATAAAAACAGGAGGCAAGGTGAATTCCAAGGCTTGGATTTGCTGGCTTTGGAGGCTGTGCTACTGGATACCATAACATGTAAGCAAGAGAAAGGAAATTTTCAGCTGAGCTATCTGAATCCCTTTCAACTCAGGTTATTCCGTGATTCTATGATGCAGTATCTAAATCAGATTTAAAAGTTAGACTTTATGTTTATTAGGTACAAAAAATATTAAGTAATGGTTTGTGTTTGAGAGTCCAGAAATAAAGGTCATAACTCACTGTCAGCTGATGAGATACAGCCCCATTAGAACTGCAGAATGATAGAATTGCAGCAGTCAGTGGGAAGTGAGTGCTTTCTAATCCCAATACTTTGATGTTTCAGTTTAGAAGCCCAAAGCAAGATGACCAGAAAGACTTCATAGTTAAGTCATTTTAAGTACTTCCTAGCAAGATCTGAGGAAATGGATCAGCTATCCAGTCTAGGTATTTTCTTTAAAAAAAATGTGCACAGATGATAAAAGCAGTGCTTTAACAATGAATTTTCCCAGCTTTATTTGAAAGAGTGCTAGCTTTCATTTTGTTTGGCTAGGCTACTGTTTCATTTCCAAGAGGAATATGTATACATTAGCCTAACAAATGCCAAAAACTTGAGAAAAGTTACTGGAATGTCCTCGAGAAAACTTACAATTTCAACATATTTATGACCCAAATGGTTACTGTCACATTTTCCAAAACAGGCTTGGCCAGAAAAGAGGCTTCCCATCTGTCTGAGGAAGTGCAATCTCTAAAAATAGCAAAGGGAAAGAGGAAAGATTTATAATGGAAATGTGTTACTGATGGCATCTCACACTGTGAGTATAAGAAGACATGCCTTTTATCAGATTCCATGGATTCAAAGGTAGGTATCAGATATTAGAATGGGGATACCATAGTTTAAATATAAGCATTACTGCAATTTGAGCTACTCAAGGGTTTCCTACCTAGCTATCAGCTTTTGTTCCAGAAAAGTAAGTTTGCTGGAGGCCATCCAAAATACTTTCAAGCCCCATACAGATATACTTGAGACATCTGAAGTGCCTCCGAAAAGCCATGTTTTGGCAAATGAATCCCACCCTAAATATTATTCAGCTAAGTTTCTTCCGTATAGTTTTCATTTGAAGAACAGGTTTACTCCAAGATGCAAGGGAATTGTAATCTGTTTCAAATATAAGGAGTTTCCAAACAAGAAAATGGAAGGAATGAGGATACTTGTAGATGTCTCCTCTGAGAGGTATATTATAACTACTGCTTTAATAATATGTCCTGGGGATATTATGGATGGCCAGAGGAAGGAAAGTCAGCAAGAGGCAATGCTAATTTATTTATTACAGAGTTCAGGTAGTCCAGACTGTAATTAAGGCTTGGCTGGCTCCCAGGCCCATTGCCACACACCCATATTGCTGTCGATAAGAGAAGCAATGGGCTTTGTTAGCAGGTTCTTATCAGCAGTTCAAGCTTTAGCTGCTGTTACGATATCAAGATGGGGATACAGTTAGGAAGGGTGTTAGTGTGATTTGTCTGTCTCTTGTCAGCCACATAATAAAGCCGTAATAAAGCAGGCTTAGTTAGGCCTGGCACAGCCCAACCCTGTCCTATTACGTTAACAGGTTTGTAAATGTAGTGATGCAGCCAAAGCCTCTCTTACGTTCAGTGGTTTTGCTAAAATCTTTGCCTGACTTTCCTCATGGATCTCACAACTTGGTTAAAACAAAAGGAATTTGGAAAGAGATCCTTTTACACTGTATGAACTGAAGAGTGTTGATTGTTTGTGCAGATAGACAGTGATTCAGGATGAGGAAAACGTACAGGTTTCCTTTTTATTACCATTCCCCCACAAAAGTCAGTAGGGTGACATTTTCACTGCTCCTAGCAGCAGGAACAGATTATATTGAGGTAGGATGGCTTGCTTGCAAAATGAAGATATTAAGTTTTATCCATTCCAGCGTCATTAGGAGACTGGTCATTGGTGATGTTGGATACTGGAGGAGGAAATTGAACTGCTTTCCTTCTCAGGTCTGTGTTCTTCCATGCATTTACCAGACAAAAAGACTGTTCTATAATTTCAATGTTGCACAATTACCAGTGGCAGATTCAGAATAAAAGAGAGCTTGTAGGTCTTAGTAAATCAGCATTCACTCAAAGTATTGTAGTCTTCTCAGAATTTTAGATTACTGCTGGGTTAGATAGAACAATTAATTTGTAAATAAATGACTGAAAATCCTCAGGACAACTTAGGGTTTGAGTTTAATATTGTCCTGATTTTTGCTGGGATAGAGTTGATTTTCTTCGTAGTGTTTGGTACAATGCTGTGTTTTGGCTTTAGGAGGAAAACAACATTGATAAAACACCCACGTTTTAGTTGTTTCTGAGCAGTACTGCATAGAGTCAAGGGCATTTTAGTTTTTCTGCTAGCAAGGGGTTGGGAATTCCCAAGGAACTGGGAGGGGACAAAATCAGGACAGGTGACCTAAACTGGCCAAAGGGATATTCTATACTGTATGACATTGTGTGAAAAAGTCTATAAAACTGAGGGTAGTTGGCTTGGTGGGGACAGCTGCTGCTCAATGGCTATCTGAGCATTGGTCGGCAGGTGGTGAACAACTGCTTTGTGCATCACCAGTTTTATAAGTATGTATGTATATATATGATGGGTGATGGAGCACTGGAACAGGCTGCCCAAGGACGTTGTGGAGTCTCCTTCTCTGGAAATATTCAAGACTCATCTGAATACCTACCTGAGCAACCTGCTGTAGGGAACCTACTTTGGCAGAGGAGCTGGACTCGATGATCTCTCGAGGTCTCTTCCAAACCCTACAACTCTGTGATTCTGTGAATAATTACCGTTGTTTCTCTCTTCCTTTTCTGTCTTAGTAGATAGTTTTTACCTCAACTTACAAGTTCTACCTTTTTTTTTTATTATTTTTTTTCAATTTTCTCCCCCATTCCACTGGGAGGTGGGTGAAGTGAGCAAAAGATTTCTACTAAGGCACATGGAAAATCGAGATAAGGTGATTGGTGGTAACCAACATGGCTTCACCAAGGGCAAAGTGTGCCTGACAAATCTAGTGGCCTTCTATGATGGAGTCACAGCAACAGTGGATAAAGGGAGAGCAACTGACGTCATCTACCTGGACTAGTGCAAGGTGTTTGACACTGCCCTGCATGACATCCTTGTCAATAAATTGGATAAACATGGGTTTGATGGACGAANAGGCCAACCGCATCCTGGGCTGCATCAAGAGAAGCGTGGCCAGCAGGTCGAGGGAGGTGATTCTGCCCCTCTACTCTGCTCTCGTGAGACCTCACCTGGAGTATTGTGTCCAGTTCTGGGGCCCCCAACACAAGAAGGATGTGGAGCTGTTGGAGCGGGTCCAGAGGAGGGCCACGAGGATGATCAGAGGGCTGGAGCACCTCCCCTACGAGGACAGGCTGAGAGAGTTGGGGCTGTTCAGCCTGGAGAAGAGAAGGCTGCAGGGGGACCTGATAGCAGCCTTCCAGTATGTGAAGGTGGCCTACAGGAAAGCTGGGGAGGGGCTTTTTACAAGGATAGATAATGACAGGACAAGGGGGAATGGTTATAAACTGCAAGAGGGTAGATTTAGACTAGATATAAGGAGGAAATTCTTCACTGTGAGGGTGGTGAGACACTGGAACAGGTTGCCCAGAGAAGTTGTGGATGCGCTCTCCCTGGAAGTATTCAAGGCCAGGCTGGATGGGACTTTGGGCAACCTGGTCTAGCGGGAGGTGTCTTTGCCCATGGCAGGGGGGTTGGACCAAGATGATCTCGAAAGTCCCTTCCAACCTGAACCATTCTATGATTCTATGGATGGGTGGTGTTTAGCTGCTTGCTGGGTTAAGCCACAGCAATTATATTACTGTATGGTTGAAGAGACAAACATTTTAATCCTAGCCTTCTCCACAGATGTAACCTGTGAGTAGGAACAGACACATAAAAACCACTTCCGTTGATGTATAGAACACCGCTGTCATGCTTTTTGTATGCTTTGGAAACATTGTTCTCATTTGTATTGCTCAGTGAAACAATCTATCATTTACTAATTCTGATGACTTTTATCCCTCCAAGGAGTTTGTTCAAAGAATTTCTCTTTAGGGCGGTAGAAAAACACACAGTAGGAGTGGTAAGTATAATATATTAACTAGCTTCTCACATTGTGTTGGAGGAAAAATGAAGTCTCAGAAGTGTTTCTGATATTTAGAGTGAGAGTTCTCATCGCTTTTTGACATGCAATTACTCCTCTGGGCCTCCAATTCAGAGCTTCATTTCTTATTATGGTGCAATGCTTATGATAAATATACAGTTGTATATTTACAACTCTACACATGCCTAAAGGAATTTAAGTGCTACCTTGTTAATTTCATAAAATATATCCACCACAACTGTACAGTAGACTTCTGAACTTTATTTCCTCCCAAAAGACATGAATCTCTGCATTACATCATTTTATGGAGACAACAGAAAAAAAATAAATTTTTAGAGATAGTTCATTTGACTGGGTAGAGGCAGTGGTACTAAATACCAACTAGAAGCATGAATTATAAGGAAGAAATTCTTCACTGTGAGGGTGGTGAGACACTGGAACAGGTTGCCCAGAAAAGTTATGGATGCCCCCTCCCTGGAAGCGTCCAAAGCCAGGCTGGATGCGGCTTTGGGCAACCTGGTCTAGTGGGAAGTGTCCTTGCCCATGGCAGGGGGGTTGGAACAATATAATCTCTAAGGTCCCTTCCAACCTGAACCATTCTTTGATAACAGCACTTATGAATGTAGAGACAACTCTGTCAGCATACTCAAAGCTGCAAAGCAGAGCTGTATGTCTCTAACCCCATAACTGAGACTAATAAAGTTCCCAAATGAATGGTAAATTACAGAATAGGTCAATCCGTTGGATGAGACTACAGAATCACAAGGAGATCGTGGAGCAGTAAAAACAGTTATGGTACAGGACCAACTGTGAAGGAGTAAGGGATAGGAGACAATTCTAAGTCACGTTCGACAAGAGAGACAGAACAACTCTGTATGTACGTTGAAGGTCTAGTGCTTCCAAGAGCTACACACAAGAAGACTTTCCCATTGAAATTAATCCCAGTTATTGACAGTCTGATGGCAGAGATGAGCACTTGGAAACTGGACTCCTTAAGTTTCTGGATTCCATTTCAGCTAATGCTGTCAGTAGCGAAGAACTATGAATCTAGAAAAGAATGCTGTAGTGCTTCACATTTCACTGCACAGAATTGGATACCTATGTTAAGAAAAAAGTAATTTCCGCCGTCTGTGGCCAGATTCCTACCGCGTATAAAACGGTGTCACATAAATTTGGATAGGATTGCATGGCTGTGTACAAGCAGAAAACATGACTTTTAATGTCAGATGACAAAAAAAATATAATTAATGGTGCTTTAAGAAGAATGTTATTAGAAGAACACAACTTGTTGAATCTAAAATCTGCCTCCTAGATTAACAACCTAATGATAAATTAATACTCAGTACTTATGACCTTTGAGAATATGTGAGAAGTGAAAGTATCTTTTCTTGTTTTCTTACATGGTGTTTGATTTAACATCCCAGCTAATATAAAAAGCTCTGTGGAAATGCAACCCTCCTGAAAATATTCAGGAAAATAGTATCAATCTATAAACCCACCAATTTATCAAATTAGATTTTATTCTTTCAAAAGTTGGATTTGAACAAACATTTCTGTTTGCTAATACAATCTATTAGATTGTGAACTATTCATTTGCAACAGTTTCCCTGTATTTGTGAACATCACTTTTCACATTTTGTGCACCACAATACTAATCATAACATTTTTTAAAAAAATTAATTGAAAATATAAATACATTAATGCTATACTTCACATGGAAATTAGTAACAATTACAGCCAAAATTAATCCAGAATGGATGAGATTCAATGTCCCACTTGTGTCTCTATCTTTTGACTTGTTGATGAGTTTCTTTGGAAGAAGCTCAGAGGAATTGTGTTGTTCATTGGGAACAAAGAACAAACGTGTGCGATGAGTGTCTGAGGGTGAAATGAAAGTCTGTGCAGGTATATATTACACCAGATTTTTTCCCCTGTCATTCTCAATTAGCTTTTAGGAAGCATTGACTACAACATCACCAGCTGCCCTTTCAATAGACTGTGCAATTTTTACTAAGTAAAATGGATTTTACAGTCCATTTCATTCCATTTTCTAGTTAAAACTGGTAGGATGGTGCAAGGGAAACACAAGGTCACAGCCTGAATTAGTGATTGAGCACCTGGTGAAGGGCAGTGGCTGGCCTAAGGAACACCTGTGCCCCCCAATCCATGTGACCAGGAGGTGTGGACCCAGAGTGGGGCTACTCTGGGCTCGTTTAAGAGCCAGCCACCAACAGTAAAGGATCTCTTATGTAGGATCTGGCTGTTCCTCATCTCTATGAGAGATCACTATCGTGTAAGTTGAAATCTTTTGTTTACAACCATTAAACCATTTAATACTCTACCTGGGATCGCTAGAAATCTATCTGAAGCCATCTTGCTTCTGCGATTGCATCACAGATGGATGACAATAAACCAACATGCTTGTGCTTCTCCTCTGCCAATTTTCTAACCTCTTTTCCTGTTATTTTCATTAGCAAGCAGATAAATGTGAAGTATATGAAACTTGAGCCCAGAGCACTAATTGATGCATCTTCTGTTGGTTTTCATCTTTTAATCTTTATAATATTTTTTCTGAAATTCTAAATCTGTAATGAAACTACAGGATGTGGAATATATTATTCATTCTCCAGGCACTGAGCTACAAATTAATTTACATCAAGATGTCTACCTTGGTAATATGAATGATTCGGGCTATCTTCCTCAGAGGGGAAATGGCTTCTTTTTTCATGATTTTATTGAAAAAAAGCTGAATCATCAAATCTATTTGATTTTATATATTTTACAAGTCTTATCAAGTACAATCTCACTTGTAAATCAATGTCGTGTCAAAGCCAAATTCCTACAAATCTTTCGATTTCATCTCAGTTAACACATCAGTCAATATGTTCTTGAGCTTTGCTTCAATTCTGGAGACAGAGGGCAAGATCATAAAATCATGAAATGGCATAGCTTGGAAGGGACCTTACAGATCAGCTAGCTTCAACCTTCCTGCCATGGGCTGGGCTGCCACCCCTAGATCAGGCTGCCTAGAACCTCACCCAAACTGACCTTCAATGTTTCCAGGATTGGAGCATTCACAACTTCTAGGAGAAACTTATTTCAGTGACTCTCTACAAACGCACAAAGATCCACAAAGGTTCTTTGATCTGTAACTCCTTTAGATTGAGCAGTAAGTGACTTTTTCTTATTAAAGATATACTGTAAATCCAGAGGCATCTGATAACTTCATAAATGCGATTTAAAAAGGTCCATTTTATTTTCCAATTGATTATCTTATTAAATACAGTATACCAGTTTCATACAGACAAAGGTTTTTCAAGAATATATGACAACAGTTTCAGACCAAACACATTCAAATTTAGGTGCCTTTCTCAAATAGTCTGAGTTCAGATTGTTCCTCTCTAGAGGCACGTTCTTCCATATACCAGTGCAAATGGGAACTTTCAAACCATATGACACTTTTAAACTGTAGTGCCTAGTGGATAACTGAACGAACTTCTCTTTGCAGGAAGAGGAAATTACTTCCCTCTCCAAGTACTGTGACTGAAAATGAATTGAATCACTGAAGATGTACCATAAGTTGTCAAGCCAAGTTTGAGTGTGTATTTACCAGGTGCTTGGCATAGTGATCAAGAGAAAATATGTCCTAGTGATTAGGAAGAAATGGTTCTTGTGGACATCAATTCCTTAATTCTTTTCTGCAGAGATTCTGTGTTTTGAAGAAGCTAGTGTGAGTATGCCCTGTATAGGTGTATTGTTTCAAAGACTTCAAAGAAGAAAGGGGATTTATCCAGTTTAAAAAGTCAGGGCCCAGAGTAGCACTAAGAATTTACAGCATTGTTACCATTTATTTCATCTTTTCTTTAATCAAGGCAGCCAAATCTCAGCAAATGTCTGCTCAGCATTTCTGTGGCAACACAGATACGTATTGCATGCATCATTTGTCTAAGAACTACTGGCAACCAAGTCTTAGTGTGAGGCTGAAAGGAATGCCTATGGAAATGCATCTACGGGCTTGAATTACGTTTCTTGAGTACTGAACTGAATATTAAACTTGTAGTTTCCTCTAGAAGTAAACCTTCTCCAACAGGTTAAATGAGGGATTTCTTCAACCCAAGAAGCTTGAAAAATGTAACAGAACTAACTTATATCACCAGTGAAGAGTTGGAATAACAATCAGCATTTTTTTTCTCCTCAGTTTTTTATTTTGAAGTGATTTATTCTGTACTTAACACCAACAGCCGTATTCTTCTTTAATGTTGCCTCTCTGATGAACATAGTGAATTCTGCAGTTGTTAGGACTGAATTTTATGACAGCATATTCATAGTCAATCACTTGCAATTCCTACAAGTGCCTCATCTAATATAATTGTTTTTTCCTTGTTTCAGGTATCATTTCTACGATAAAAAGCTGTCTTTTACGTGACTGTAAATTGACCGTGAATCATGAAATATGAGTGCTTTTCATGAAGTGAATACATCATTACTTATTCTCAATATTCATTGAGAGTGCAAGTAAACGAAAGCAAGTTAGATGTTAGTTTCATCCATAACTAAAACTCAAATTTCATTAAATACACACCTGCCTAATGTTCCGCATTCTATTATTGCCCAAGTTTAATTTGATAAACTTTTAAAGCAGAATTCTTCTGAATATTATATGATGCCAAGCCACTCAATGACCAAGATGATAAAATGATGATCTACCAATTGTCAGCTAAACTGAAGCAGACTAAGAAAAATTTCAATAGGAAAACTTGTTTCTGATGGACTACTAATGTCAGTTAGACTTTTCACTGTGAGAGAAAACATAAGTCATTGCACTACTCTAACTTGATAGTGACAAATCTAATTACTTTTTTCCAGGAGCCGTAGGTTTGTTTGCATTTAATTATGATGTTATTCCTTCCAAACCATGGACCTGGCTTGCTTGAATTTACTGGAAGCCTTGTCCTTCAAGGTTAGAAGGCAGTTCAGTAGCGCTTGTTGCTTAGGCTGAGTTAACATCTTCACATTATGTGGCTTTTTTAACTGTACTGTCTGTGTCCGTGTACAGCACTACTATGTCCATGTGCAAGCATGCCTTATTATTAAACACCCTCTATACTATATCCCTTCTATACTGTCTCCCATTTGGAATAAATATCAGGTAACAATTTATGAGCAAGAGATAAGCTATTAAGAAGATACATCTATTTATAGCCAAGAATGTAATGAAACATAATAATAGAGAAAGCTTCTCAATGCAGATATGTACACATGGAAAGTCCGTGATTATAATATTAAATACCTGTCTGAAACTCAATCAACTTTTTCAAATGCTATGATTTTGTCATTTATTTTTCACTGACATATTTCAAAATGAAGGAATTAAAATTAAGTTTATGTTAATTCATGAAATAAAGACTAGATTCACAGAACACTTCTTATACCACAGTGTTCAATGTGGTATAATAAACCCCAGGAAAAATCAGGGTCCTGCTAGGTTTGCAATTATCCACAGCTTCTTCATAGGAAATGCTGCTGTCCCTCTACTTGCCTTTTGGATCTTTCTATATTTGAAAAAATAACCATCTATATCTTTCTCAAATTAGTCTTCAGAGATTATTCAATTGGATAACACAATGCGTTTCAGTAAGATACCAGCTAGTAACTGCCCTGGGAGTCAGGAGATTCAAGTTCAGCTTGTTCTGTCAGTGATGAGAGCATCAATGCACATCTTTCAGAAGAGTGCAAATCCTGTTTGTTTTTTTTGGTGGGTCTTGCTCAGTCCTTTCATCTTTAGAATAGACAAATATTATAAAGACTCTAACTGAGAACCTCTACTGGAATACATCTTCCTTATCTTAACCATCTAAAAGTTACGTAAGTAGAGCAGGCTTAAATGTATAAGTCTCTTTATACAGGCAGTGAAGAGAAATAGGCACCAGAGAGCCATTTGTCTTGTGCTCCTATAGTCATATAGGACAGGTCAGATGAATTGCCTTCTGGAGATGCGTTTCTCTGTATTGACTGTGAGCAGGTAAGAAGCGACTACGTGTAGATGCATAAGTTTCAGATGTCTGAAGTGGATGAGATTAATTACAACCCCAGAAGCTAAGACAGGATACTAGGAGAGAAAGGCATGGGAAGACCAATCATTGTTCCAGTTATCCAGAAACTAGAACGGCACTGTCCTACCCATAATGTAAGATACTAATTCTAAATATCTTGGGAAAATACAATGAAGATCTGTAAGTCTAACTGGATAGTCCAGTAGGAGTTAAAGACAGAGACAAGACTAGCTTTCTTCTGTGACAAACATAGTCACTATTTTGGGATATACACACATCTTTTGCATTCTTTGCACTTTTATAGCAACTTCTTAAAAGGGCATCTCACCTGGTTGAGGAAAATCAACTAATGAGAAACACTTACTTTAGATAAGATTCTCCTCATCTAGAATTTCATTGTCTTTGTGATATTCATAGCTAGCAGTTAAAACATTAAATAGTTAATCTTGTAAGGCCTTCCTACCAAGCAGTTACTACTTCAGTAGATTGTCAGCCCTGTTAACATCCACACATTAAGACATATCACTTGTTTAACTGTCAAGACGACAAGGTCTGTTTGTGCAGTCTGTTATTCTGAGCCTCATAAACCTTGCATCTTGTACTTGGTAAACTCCAAAGTAGTATATAGTACAGTGTTAAGGTAATGGGTTATATAATAAAATATGCTAACATACTCTTGCCATACTGCCATACATGTACCAGGAAGGAATTATAGTAACTGGTGAATAATGTAGGGTATTTTTATTCTTTGTGAGTTGTAACAGCGTTGAAATGCAGATGACCAAGCATAAACTTTCAAAGTTAATTTTAAGGTGTCAAAGTATAAATTATTGAATAAAACATTTTTTAGTGAGATTTGTATATTCACATACTTCTCATATTCAAAAGTGTTCTCATTGTTAAAAAGGCCATTGAATCTATCAGAAAGAAGCAGAGTTAAAAACAAATTACAAAGTCGTCTCTGTAAATCTCATTTCTTTTCCTGGATCTAGTCATGTATGAAGTACATCTGAAACCCTAGATTCCAGTCCTATGCAATAATAATCAATTTTATGTTGTAGAGGATTTGGTTTGAGCAACATTTAGCACTGAGTTGAAATAGTGGTTAAAGTAATGTGATGCTGTTTACCT
This sequence comes from Penelope pileata, assembly GCA_013396635.1. Classification (NCBI taxonomy): domain Eukaryota; kingdom Metazoa; phylum Chordata; class Aves; order Galliformes; family Cracidae; genus Penelope; species Penelope pileata. Next base: position 59,987 of record WBMW01005480.1, on the reverse strand, counting down.
GTTTCATGATGTTGCATCTTCCTTGTTTGCAAAACCCAATTTACCAGCTTGCCTGGGAAAAGAGATGTTTCAGTTCCTGCCAGTAATCTAGCTTAAAAATGAATATGGAAAATATTGCCTGAGGATCATATACCACAAATGTTTTCTGGTTCTCCCAGATCCATAGCTAGTATTCTATACTACAGGCAGAAGTTGCTATTCCACATCTATATTGCAAGGAAAGGAGAATGAAATTCTGTGAATATTATCAATGATAGCTCATCCTTTTCTAGCAAGGTACCTGGCTCTGAAATTCACATAACTTCCACTCAAGGACACACCAGAAAAGTTGACTAATTTTATTAATGTGAGTCTTCCTCTCTTCTCCTTTTGTGTTCCAGCTTGTGCTCGCTGCCTCTTGTCCTGGCACTGAGCATGACTAAAAATGATCTGGTTCTGTCCTCTTTGTAACCTCCCTTCGGGTATTTACAGACTTTGATCAGATCCCTCCGAGTCTCCTCTTCAGCAGGATGAGCAGTGTCTGGTATCTCAGCTTCTCCTCACAGGAAATGCTCCAGTCCTCTTATCACTGTTGAACTTGATCTCTATTGGACTCTTCCCAGTATGTCTAGGTCTCACTTGTACTGGGGGCCCCAGAACTGGACCCGCTATTGCAAGTGTGGCCTCACCAATGCTGAGTGGAGGGGAAGGATCGCTTGGTTTGACCTGCTGGCAATACTTGGCCTAATGCAGCTTCCTTAGCAGAAAGACCCCATTGCTGACTCTTTCCAGCTCTGAATGCTATCACATATTCAAGGAAAAAAAAGTGAGAAATGTATGAGAGCCTTAGACATAAAAAGTAAGAATGGTTCAAAGAAAACAAGGGCTGGAGAGGAATGATTAACTGTTTAATTTAGTCTGAATAGGAACTAACTGAAGGGAATATCAGTTTTCAAATTTATCAAAGATCACCATAAAGAAGAAGATAAACTGTTGCAGTGCAGATAAAACAAGAAGTCATGAGCAGAAACCGAGACAGAAATTCTATGCCATGAGCACAAGGAATAAATGAAAATTACAGTCATAGCCTAAGTTGTGAGCACTTGTCTTTTTACAATCTTAATGTTCTTTTTGTATGCTTAAAATTCATATTTATGTGCATGTTTGAATGTAACAGTATTAAGATTCATCATTTTCATTGCTCTTTTTTTTAGTAAGCAGAGTATTTATCATAGCTGTACGAACCAAGGATTCTTTTTCTTGAAAATGGTTAATTAATCCCATCCTCAAAATCCTAATTAGGTACTTTGAAGTGTCTCTAACTGTAACACTAGTTTTCTCAGGTTCTTTAAAGACAACCAGTTCTCCTTAAAACGTAATTTTTTCTTTTTTGGCAACAGCCCCATAGGTGAATGTTATCAGACACATTACTTGTATCTGCTGCCTAAACAAGCAAGATATTTTGTGAATAGAATTAAAAATCTTTTTCCATTTTGAATCTACTTTCATAACATTAAGCAAGGGGATCGTTTTTGTATATCTCATAAAAATAAATTTCCTCTTCAGTGGTAATATGATCCTTAATTGTCACCACGTTAATAATATGGGCAAAATTCAAGTATGTTTTATAAAGCTAAATGTACTACATCAACCTGTTTCAACAGTGAAAAGATAAATATTTTGTGTTATAATGCAAAAATCCCCTTTCAAAGTTTATCATCTCAGCTTCACTATTCAGTTTCTCTCAATTCTACCCCAGTTAACATTATTTTTGTCTCTTGTAACACTGTTCATTTTATATGAATATTAACTGAAACGCATTAAGTAAGATTTTCTTCAAAAATAGTTCCATGGAATATCTTGTATTTTTATTTGAAAATAGGACAGACCTTCTTTGGTCTAAGTGATATTACCTTGATCATCATTGTTTTGAACAGGCACAGAGATAAAATTGAATGTAAGATATCTTTTATTTCCTTGTAACAATGGTGACCAGTCCTTTTAGTGCTATGTCCACACATCTCTTAAATACCTCCAGCAATCAGGACTCTACAACTTCCCTGGGCAGCACGTTCCAATGCTTAAATTTGTATACCACCAACTCTAAATTAAGTCAGCATTCATTTGAATGCTCAGCTAATCTGACAATCCAAATTTTCTTCACAAGGACATTCAAAAATTTAAAGGTTATGTTTGAAAGGATTGTGCTCCTTTAGCTTTCTCCATCTATTACCACCCTTCTGATACCACAGCAGCTATTATTATTTCTAAAAGAGTAAGTATTTTCAGTTCTGAAATTCAGAAGCAATGTCTTTCTTAGGACTTCAAAATCTTCTAGACTTTAAGCAGTTTAAGGATGACTGTCTATTCTTCATTGAGTGTCAATAAAAATTATAAACAGAAGTCTAAATTGCAGTAAATCACATACTAAATTATAGGATCTACTGTAGGAGTTGACTAAATTATAGCCACTGTATTCCTAGGTTTTATATACACGACAAACCCTAGCATAAATTATCTCATCTTGAACATCTGCCATAACATAATGAGGCATAAGGAAAGCCAGTCAGTTTTGCTGTTTCCTACAAGCTGCTATATTTCACCTTGCTAAATAATCTACCTATAGTGGAGTAAAAAAAAAAAAAAAAAAAAAAAAAAAAAAAAAACCCCCCGGAAAAAAAAAAGGGAGGGGAAAAAAAAAAAAAAACCATCCACTGGATAATAAATGAGGTGTGAGAAATAGCAGTGAGCAATCCAATGCCAGAAATACTCTGATTAAAAAGAAGTGACAAGGAATGTTATGCTTTCCGTTATTATAAGGAAACACTTCATAGGTTCTGAACTTACAGGATGAACTGAGGATCTTCTACCTTAGAGCAACTTCTGCTCACATGTATTTCAGTGGGAAATTGTAGTTTTCAGCAGCACCTAAGAAGAGCTCAGAATTTGGCAGAAATAATCTCATAGTAGTGAACATTGAAGTATAGAGCTTTTAACAGGAATAAACCTGAGTAAAAGTGAATAGTATGTTCCCCTTATAGAATATTCTTGATGGCTTTTAAACATTGTTCTCAGAAGCTAAATCACAGAATCATAGAATGGTCTGGGTTGGAAGGGACCCCAAGGATCATCAGGTTCCAACCCCTCTGCCACAGGCAGGGCCACCAACCTCCATATCTGGTACCGGATCAGATTGTCCATGACCCCATCCAGCCTGGTCTTGAACGTGTCCAGGGTCGGGGCATGCACAACCTCTCTGGACAGCCTGTTCCAGCACCTCACCACTCTCTCTGTAAAGAACTTCCCCCTGGTGTCCAATCTAAACCTTCCCTCCTTCAGCTTAAAACCATTCCCCCTTGTCCTATCACTGTCTACCCTTGTGAAAAGTTGATTCCCCTTCTGTTTATAATCTCCTTTTAAATACTGGAAGGCCACAATGAGGTCCCCCCACAGCCTTCTTTTCTCCAGGCTGCCTGGAGAAGAGCCCAGCTCCCTCAGTCTGTCCTCACAGGGGAGACGCTCCAGCCCTCTGATCATCTTTGTGGCCCTCCTCTGAAGCATCTCCACTGTTAAATTGAAGGAGTAAATGCTGTACAATAACAAAAATAGCTGCCTTAGAAGTTCATTTTTTCCCCTCCATTTCACAATGCTAGTGTAACTTTTCTGCCAGCCCAATCTGGTAGTAACAGAAGCCCGCTTGAAAACTGAAAATTTCTCCGAAGAATTACTAAACTGCTTCAAGCTTCCATCCACAGACTCCAGTAAACTAAGTATCTTCACTGCATCCAATTAAAAGGTTGTATTTTTCACACTAGTGATCAGCAAGTCTGTCCAATACAGAAGTAACTTTGGGGCAAAGAGAATTAAGTATTTCAACTTGTTTAAAAAAAAAAAAAAAAGTAAACAAAAGAACAAAAAAAATCTATGTACTAGTAGCATAGCTACTGAGTAAGAGCTAAGAGTTCTGCACTTCAGCTTCTGCTTGATAAACATACCAGCTATGAAGCACGCTCACCCACTCCTTCCAACTGCAACATCTAACTAATGGTCTCTTAGGGCAGTTCAACCTACAGACAAGGTCAAATGTTCATCTCAAGTGTGCTTGTCTCCAGTTTAAGAAAAACAAGAATGAAAGATACGCCCTGTCTCTTCTTGACTGTCTCCAAGTTTCTTGACATTTTCTCTGTAGACATCTCCTGTTACCACTCCACTAGTTCCATGCTAGTGTCTGTCAGCTTAGGTTCTGACAGAATTCATCACTTATAATTGGTTTGCCTCTGGTTAGTCACACTGAAACTATTACATCATGCAGTAGAAATAGATACATAGGTGTAAAGGAAAAGGTCCCAAAACTCTTACGACTACACCATTTGTTCTGTCTGGAGCCAGGGTCTCAGCTCCTTCCTTGTGCTGCTGCTTCTCCAACAGCTCTCTGATCTTCTCTCTCTCTCTCTGGCTCCTTCCCCATCTTCTGTCTTCCAAGCTACTTCCTGCTCTGCCTGGCCCTTATCTAAGCCTGGGGCAGCCCTGCCTCAGGTCCAAGGGATCTACCAGTATTCCTCAGGCCAGCCACACCCCTCCACATGTTCAGTCATTAGTTCATGCTGCGATCAACCGTTTCCCTACATTGCACCCCTTCACAGCACAAACAGATGATTGAGCATGTTAACATTTTACCACTGTTCTTTACAATATCGGTTACAGAACTTAAAATACATTTACAGGTTTGTATATATTATCGTTTACATAAACATCCTATCAGTCCTAGGGCTGAAAATACATCGTTAAATTCCACTTTCTTCATATTCTTCAAATCCTTCTTTGAGTTCCTTCTTCACACTCTGCCGCTCTCCAGCCGTGCACCTCCAAAACGCCTCACAACATACACGGCTGGGAGAGTCCAACAAGGAGTAGAGCTCACAACAGCTGCATCTCAGGGCTGGTTCCTCACTGAGGCAGTCCCAACCGCCACTGTCCCCTTCTCTTACTTGTCAGTTACAAAGCTCACAGCATAGTTGCTAACTCCATCCAGGTATACAGATACTCCCTTCCAAGTACATTGACACTCTGCACAGGCTGCAGCCCACCTTTTTTGTTTTTTTTTCTCCTTTTCTTTCCATTTCCTCAAAGAGCATGTCTGTTTCTAAGCTTGTTTCCACCCCTTCACAGTGAAGACGCCATACATTGTTATTATCTTCAGCCCATTTACAGTAAAACAAAACACACACACAACAATCAGTAATCTGTGGTTCATCTCACCTGTTTACACCCCTTCAGGTAGGCATACATCAGAATTTCTTACTATTTTATTTATCTCACTAGGCCCCCATTTGCCCATACTTCAGATTTTTCTTCAACAATTTCTAGACGGAGAAATTGTAATGTTAACTTTCCAGGCAGCAATACATGAAATTCACTTCATCTTACTTAGTTCCATAAGGTATACATAATGCAACATATTTCATACATTAACAACTCACAGAGGATGTCACTACATCCAAGAACAATTTGTCTACCTTCTTTAACTTCAAATATCGTATCAGAAACAACAACAAAAAAAACAAACAACAAAACTCAAGATTCTTTTTTGGTTTTCTCCTTCTCCATTTTCTTCTCCCCCATTTTCTCTTCTCCTCCAGCTTTTCCCATATTCCTTGATTTACCCCTCTTTCTCTGTCTTCTTCTCTTTTCTAAGATCTTTTTGCTGCCTCATTGCTGGCCTCCACTCATGTTGTTTCTTCCTTTCTCTAAATTCTCCTTCCTGCTTCATCACCGGCCTCCATTCTCCTATGCTTGACTCCAAATTCCCAAATCTTCCTAACGTGCCCCAAAACAGCACTGGTCAGGACCGAAATGCCTCATAAAGTTGCATCTTCTCATCAGTAAAGTAAGTCTCCAAGTCCCTATCTGGGCACTTTACATACTTCTCTCATAGAAACTCAATGTCATGGACCTCCCATCCATCACTGTATTCAGCAATTTCATCATCTGTTACGCCTTCGTTGCCCATATCATACTCCTTGGCAACAAGAATTCCAAGGGCTAGCAAGGTCATACACAGTAACTATTTTATCTCCACGATGACAGCCTCCTACCTTTACTCTTGGTTTCCTCACACACAGTATCAAATCCTGCCGACTATGCCAAGTGTGGTGCAATTACAGAAGCGAGATTGCTTCAGATAGATTTCTAGCAATCCCAGGTAAAGTATTAAATGGTTGAATGATTGTAAACAAAGATTTCAGACTTACTTGATGGTGATCTCCCACCAAGACAAGGAACAGCCAGATCCCATATGAAAGATCCTTTCTCCTCAGTGGCCAGCTCTTAAAGGAGCCCAGGGTAGTCTCACGCTGGATTCACCCCTCCTGGTCACATGAAGGGGAGTACAGGTGCTCCCTAGGCCAGCCACTGCCCTTCACCAGGTGCTCAATCACTAATTCAGGCCGTGACCTAGTGTTTCCCTTACAATAGGTTAATATTTTTTTTTTTTTTTTTTTTTTTATTAAATCAAGCATGTTTTCCATCCAAGCACAAAGTAGAGTAATGCCACAAGACCTATTTCAGACTTTTATGAATGTCCCTATTTGTAACTTTGTTTTTGTCCCTTAAACGTTCTATGCAAAGCAGGAGAAGTGAGAGGTCAATAAACAATATGTATGAAAAAAAAATAAAGGAACCATCTCTTTGAACAATCATTTTCAACCAGTTTGTTGACTTCCCTGATTTTCAGGAAGTACCACCTTGCTGCCTGCCACAGAATAAAACCAAGACAGACACAAATGTAGGCTAACATTGTGTGCATGGTGTATGCATATCAAATGTTCCAGGGTAACTACTGCGCCTCAGTATGACTGATAGTCCTAGGAAATCAAGTAGGATCTAAAAGTGCCAGTAGCACATGCAAAAAAAAAAAAAAGAAAAAAAAAAAGGGAAAGCCTTCCAGGCAGGCTGTATATTACTTGGTAATCTTCAAGATGAGGCAGAGGCCTGCTTCTTCAGTAGACATGAATGATTTCGGCTATATTATCTTTCAGATTACATGCCAAATAAATTACACCCAGAATAGTATTTATTTCCTTCTCAAAACCTGACAGTTCAACAGTTTATTATATTTTTTATGATCTTGATGCATTTCTGATTTTCGATTTTCTAGAAAAAGACTCTTTTTGTTGTGACTGACAGCACACACCCTCATGCATAAATGTACATGTGCTCTGGTTTCTTACTTGCTAGTACCCACACAAATACCTCCCAAATTCACTCCTGTTTCCCTTCCTTTGTCCCCTGCTCTGAGCATCTCAGAATCCCCAAAGGCACTTCCTTGCTTCCCATAGCAAATGCCATGTTCCTAGGAGCAGTAAGCCCCCTTCTAGGTCTTCAAGGTGCCTGAGGAAGCCTCTACTGTCAGCTGAAGTTTGTGAGTGCCATCCCAAGCCCAGGGGCTAGAGATTCCCTGGGATCGCCTGGAAAGGAGCTAGCTTAGGAGCTCCCTTTGCTCTGAGAAGGTGATAGGGTTTCCCTCCCCTTATTGTTCCTCTGGGCTCCTTTGGGTTTGTGGAGATGACCCTTTAATTGCATAATCTAACAATATGCAATCAAATTAAATTCCATTTTCTATGAAACCATTATGAATGTTCATTTGTTTATACAGTCTAGTTTGTATTTCAAACTGCCTACCAATTCCTATCTGCCAATAAAAATACCTTAGCCGAGAATCATGTATAATTATTTACCTGAACAGTAATTAATCTGCAATTTCTAAATGTTAATCTTTTTTTCTATACAGCTATAAGGTTTTTATAGACAAATTAGATTTGAAAATGGCAAGGTTCACATGAGAGTTACTACAGGGTAGTGGGGGTTTTCTAAACTCAGTTGTGCTCCCAAAGATTCCCCCTTGGTTAGCTTCTCACTCTTCTCCCTCATTGGTGTCTGTCAGTGGACAAGCTTTGATCCTAAAGGAGTCTGCCCTGAAGGTACCCTCACGGGAAATCAAAGATCACAGCCCACTGCAGTCCTGGAAAGCTCAAAGGGCTCCTTGCTTAGGGCCATTATTTATATGTCCTTGAGACAACTGAGTTTCCATTCCGGGCAGACTCTCCGCCAAGTACTATTCACACTGAGTTATGATCCAGGCAGCAGGAGTTCCAGGTACGGTTAGGGAGTACCTGGTGGTCCCAACTCACTGCACCTGTAACAAAGACAAAAACACAATACTGGCTTATCCTGAGGTCTCAGAGTGGCCCAGTGGCCACTGCAGTATGACAGGTTAACTGGGTGAATATATATCTAAGAATCATATTTATATATAAGGAAACAACTAAAGTGATGGGGTGAAATTAACTTCACGTAAGTTATTCAACTAAGTTTTTGATATAAAATAGATCTGTAAGAAGGATGAATGGAGCTTGTTTCAAATTTGCTGAAATGCAAGCAGAAACTTCAAGTGGATATTTCACTTTCAGCATGGGTATATAAGCAAGTATTGTAAGTAGATGACCACCAGTATATTCATTGCCAGATCTGCTTTTAATAAACAGGCAGGAATAGTTGCATTTTCTGTGGGAAATACTCAATAATTTTGGTGGGTTTTAAACGTGCTCTAAAAAGTTAGCAACTCAGGGATCTTAGGTGAAAAAAAATTGTCCTGTTTCTGTATAAGAATTTTATTCATCCATGAGTGTAAATTGAGGTAATCTCAGGAACGTGCAAAGTCGCAAAGTCAAACAAACATTGTATATGACCATGTACCTCTTCATAAAAATTTCGTAAGTAGAGCAAGGACAAAACAATTATTTACTTTATTACTTTGCTGGAGTCTTAATGGCACGTCCAAAGTGACTTAGAGTGTATGCCCTGGAAAAGAAGTAGTCACTATACTAAAAATATTCTCATAATAAACAATTTTATTGGCTGGCCCTCTGGAAAGGGTAATGAAACGGGGACAGCTACATTCACTTCCTATTCAAGTTGATAATGTCACAGTACTACCAGGAGGGCATGAGAGCTTTCAAATCCGCTTCCTTTGCTCTGTATATTGCTTATTTTAATGGAGTTTTTAATCAGATAACTTTGTCAACTCAACACCAAATTCACTTTAGAAATGTAATTAACATTATTGTGTTGCACCTAGGAAATAATAGACAGGTACATAAGAAACTGCTTAAAAAGTATACTTGTTTTGGATATGCTTGTATCACAGACTTGATTCTGTAAACACAATAAAACAATTAATCAAATGAAAAGTCTAATTTCCATGATGTTTTTCCTAATAACTGTAATTTAAAACAGAATGTGTTATGCTTTTTTAATTTAACCAATTTACATGAGAAAATACAGTATAAATCTTAATGTTATAGGCCGTAAATTAATGAGCTTACACAGTGCCAAGTTTTTCTCTGATGCAAGAGTCTTTAGAAAATTATTGATCACACCTGCAAAGTCTGTTTTCCTAGTTTACATGCATTAATTAGCTAGGGAATGTCTTTACTTTTGGCCTGCATCCATCATAAACAGTATGAGGTCACTACCACTGAATTATAGGTGTAAAACAATGCAAGTTTTCCTTGGATCTTCAGATCTAAAAAGAGGAACAGAGAAATTAAATGAACTGGTACAGTAACATGGCTGACTGACTACCAAAAATGCGTCTTCTAAAGTAGGAACAAATAATATTCCATAGAAATGGAGGATACAAAATCTAGATCTACCCTATAAAACGTATCAGAGATAGTTCAGAAGGCTAACAGAAAAGCAAGTCGGGTTCCAATCCAGAAAAATCTGTTTGAAACCTTAAGAAAATGTGAGAGGAACAAGGTGGCTTTTACAAAGAAAAAAGAATATCAACCTTTTTGTATTCTTAGAGCACATCAACAAACATAAAAGGACTGTAAGACATAATACAGTTTGTTTTCTAACATCCTAGGTTCCATCGTTACTGGAGGTTACTTGAGAAGTAATTAGCTCCATGTTATGATGTTTCAAAATTATTACATGAATAAGAATCAACTGTAAAGGTAAAAGTGATAATTATTATGAGCACTATTGACAGTTATCTGCCCTTTGTATGTTTCTGCGTGGTTACTACTGCCATCGTAGTGAAACAGTAAAATTAATCCTATTTTCTCTATAGTAGGGCAAATTTCTTGTGTCTGTTGCTGTTAACTGTGATGGACCTACAAGAAGCAGAATTTCGCTTCCACGGAAAATCTTGACACTGCGGCCTACAACAGTTTGATGCCATTACTTCTCATCAGTTAAGAGCTTAGGTGAGATTTTTCCCATACTAAAAGAAACTAGAACGTTGTCTGCTGCTTCACAAACGAAGAAGCAAAATTGCTTCAGAAAGGTTCTCCACTATCCCAGTCAAAATGTTATAGACATTAATAACCATAAACAAAGATTTCACAAAGGTTTTCAACCCTCACAACCAAGAACAATGATGTCCCATCAAAGCAACAACCCTCCAAAGAACACCAGTCTCTGAGAGAGAAGCTCCCCTTTCAGTGGCTGGTTCTTTAAATAAGCCCAGGGCAGCCCCACCCTGGGTCCACCCCTTCCAGTCATGAGGGGAGCACAGGTGAAAACAATTTGCCTGTGCTCCCCAGGCCAGACACAGCCTTTACTCCAGGTGCTCAATTACCAGTTCAGACTGTGGCCTAACATTTCACCTACATCTGTCAAAGGCAAGATTTATTCATCAGAATAGAACATACAATTTTATTAGTAGAGTAGTACAAAGTATTACCATGTTAATCAGTACTTGGTCACTTCTATCACTATTATTAGTTTTGATGTTGTTTGTTTAATTTCAGTAATATAGTAATAAATTTAGTTCTATGTTTGGGAATTTGTATTCTTAAGCACTCTTCTTACCTTCAGTTCGAGAAAAATCCATGCACCTTTCTATTTGCAAATCCTATTGAAGGACTTCTGGATACCTTCTTTCAAAATATACTTGCTACATTAGTTAAACACATGATTAGACATAGACTTTATCAATCTACACAGCAAATTGAAGAAACACACATGTATTGGGAAAAAAAAAAAAAAAACCTTGTTATTCTATTCTTTACCTCACATACTAACAGAGAAAAACAGCAGCTGTTCCACTTCTTCATTTTACCTAGCATTTTTTTCATGTCAATGTTTCCATTATTTGATTTTCCATGGCTAAGAAATAAATACTCAAGCGTATAAGACTGAGTATTAGGTCTATAAGTGGTTCAGATTTCCTGGAATAAAATAGTTTAAGAAATTTCTGACAAAACAAAATGTTTCGTTTTAAAAGGCCTCTTTTTTTAATCAAAATCTTATGATATTACTTATGATATTGTCACTAAGGGAAAAAATACAAACCTAACACACAACATCGATCTAAAATATTTCCGTTAAAGTACTGAGCTGAATTCACTGAAATAGAAAGGCAACTGAGTCTGATTTTGCACTTTTTTTTTTCCATTCTGGCAACTTTAAAGTGCATGATTATTACACCTCTAATATTTTTGTTTCCATTTTTCATTTTTGACAAATTGCATATACTGGCAGGATAATTTTCTATCAAATTCTTGTGGTTATTTCTAGTGTACACATAAGTATATAATGGAATATGCACGCACATGAATAAAAATATCTAAAAAAACAAATTTCATTGAAAAAAGTGAATTTGTTCTTTTTGAAATGAGATAGCTTACTATCACATATCAGGAGTGGAAAAAAATGTTTATTTCTTTTATGAGACTGCGTAGTAAATATGAAGATTGCTGCATGCTTTCCTGTTAGCCCAACCAGTCTTCACTGTTTGACTTATTACCAAATAATGATAAATGCTTTAAAATACATGTACTATATTTCCTGCTGTTACAAATAATGTGGCATTTACAACTACAAATTGCCAAGGAATTTTCGTAAAACTGTTTCTGAATTTAGTTGACACTGCTACAGGAATTAGCCGTGAAGTGCTGAAGATTTTTACAATCCTGATGAGAGTTTGACTGCAAATGTAATAGAAACCTTTCTTCTCTCGGCTGTTACCTTTAACCACCTGACATTATGTAAGTAACAAGAATAAAATCTGAAAGAAGGACTTACATAGTAAAAATAAGATGAGGGATTCTTAGGACTATGACACTACTAGAAAATATGTTAGTTCTTTTATTTTTCTCAGTCAGTTGATGTGCTTTCAATCCAACCTTTTCTGCCTGAAGATAACCAACAGGATGATTAATTCAATTTCTAGAGGCAGCTTGGCACATACTTATACTAACAGAGGAAGTGACAATCTAAAGCTGTTACCTGGTTTGGTAAACCCATTATTAGACTTCTGGTGGTGGAAAACTCTATGTACTTGAGACTTTACCTTTGAAAGACCTAACTCTCTGATAAAGCTGATGGCAGATAAGTAAAACACTCATAAGTGTTGTTGTGGAACCACACAAGAAAAACTGGTTATACACATTCAGATCATATGCCCATGAAAGTAACTTCAAGAGGTTAATGATGACTGACAACTGGTAGTTGTATTCTCTGAGAAGCTCCATTTTTGATACATTAAATTCTGCTGAAAAGGACTTGAAGATACTGGTGGATGGCAAGCTGGACATGAGCCAGCAATGTGCCCTTGCAGCCCAGAAAGCCAACTGTATCCTTGGGTGCATCAAAAGAAGCGTGGCCTGCAGGGCAAGGGAGGTGATCTTGCTTCTCTGCTGTGCACTGGTGAGACCTCACCTGGAGTACCGCATCAAGACGTGGAGTTCTCAGTACAGGAGAGACATGGACCTATTGGAGCATATCTAGAGAAGAGCCACTAAAATGATCCGAGGGATGGAACACCTCCCCTATGAGGAAGGCTGAGAGAGTTGGAGCTGTTCTGCATGAAGAAGGCTTCAGGGAGACCTGGTAGTGGCCTTTCAGTATCTAAAGGAGAGACATAAGAAAGAAGGGGATAGACTCTCTGTCTTTGGTGACAGGACAATGGGGAAATGGTTTCAAACTAAAGTAGGAGATTTAGGCTTGAGATAAGAAAAAAGTTTTTTATTATAAGGGTGGTTATGCACTGGAACAGGTTGTCCAGAGATGTGGTGGATGCCCCATTCCAGGAGACGTTCAAGGTCAGGCTGGAAGGGGATCTGAGAAACCTGATCTAGCTGTGCATATCGCTGTTCATTCCAGGGGAGTTGGACTAGATGACCTTTGAATGTCCTTTCCAACTAAAACAGTTCTGTGATTCTACAATTTTATGAATTCCATCACTCGGGCAGGCAATTTTGTTTCCTGGCAGCTATGGAGAGGTGCCTATCACTTCTGGGGACATTCTCTGCTGCAAGTAGTCCATGTGCCACTGCAGTTTTGGAATCTATCTTACTTGTGTTGTGGGTTGGTCTTTCAAATTATTTTGCTTTTAAACCCATTTGTTTATTTATTTAACTAATCATAAGAATTTGCCATTCATTGATATGCTCAGATTAACATATTGTCATGTTTGATCTTGGTTGGAGATAACTGGGTACTACACATTCTGCCATCTGAACTCTCTCTGTTTCGATCCAGTAGGAGATGTGTATAATAGATCTGGGCTGCTTTAAAGTCTGAAGCTTAATATATAGAAACAGAAACCTGCTTCTCTAGTTTATTCAGTTGGAGCACAGAAGATTATAAATTAAAATAAATGTTTTAAAATGGTACAGATGAGTCTCATGGATAAACTTGCTTTGATGCTGCAACTCGTGACATACCAATTATAGTTATTCTTGAAGACGATTTGCATCTCATTTAACCATAAATTAAGACTACCACCTTCTGTGATGTGATCTAGACTGGTTTCTTAAGTAGAAATATCTGAAATGTTGAGATGGTGTATCTCTGTTTTTCCCCACTGTAACATTTTTCCAACATCTATGCAGACAGAGCCATCTATTGCTGTTATGGTAAATATAGCTCCCTCTTTGAATTTCCTTCCAAGTTGAACACTCAATTTCCTTTCCGTGACCTAGAGTCTGGAAAGACAAATAATGTATTAATATTTTTATGCCTAGAGATTTTTATTGAGATTCTGTGTATTTCGCCAGTCAGGCATCCTGCTCTATGCAATTTCTTAGGCACAAAGTTATTGCTTGAATATTTTCTACAATACACTTGATTTCAGACATTTTCATATTTTCAAATATGAAATATGTTTTCAAACATATAACTGTTGTCTGAAGACCTCCATCATTTACCCTTACCATTCTAGCTCATTTATCTTTGTGCTAAGTGTGAATTCCTGTGCAAATTGTTACAAATTATCTTAAGCAGAATGTACTTTTTCTCATCTTTTTCTCATCCATTAAGCACTCTGAATGGGATTTGTCTCTTCTAAGTAATCGACTGAAGTTAGATGTCTTGACTTTAAAGTAGATATGAAGGACCCCACCCCTTACAGCCAGTGGTACTTTTAGTCAGAAATTCAGTCAAACTAATTAATCACTCAATGTCCCCATATTTCTCAATTGAGAACAATAATTGTCTTGGACATGTACATTTAACTTGTATGCATTTACAGCTGGATCAGTTTCATCTGTGTATGTACTCATTCTCTGTGGTTACACATGATGATCACTGATGTTTATGTAATCATGCTCACGCTAGTTTAAATGCATCTATTTACGACAGAGCAATTATGACAAGGCAACATGAACCATAAATTCTGAATTTAGTTGATTGCTGAGCCACATGTTGTAGAAGACTGAATAACTAGAAATTTCTGGTTGAAAGCTAGACCTGTTAATCTAGACACAGTCCCTGAAAAAGTTATGGAGAAGATAATCCTGAGTGAAATTGAAAGACATTGAAAGAACAAAAGCAGTCAACACGAGTTATTGAAGGGAAAAAACGGCTTAGTAATTTAATTTCCTTCTACAATAAGGTCACCCACTCAGTCAATGAAGGGAAGGCAGTGGATGTTACCTTCCTGGATTTTAACAAGGCTTTGATAGTGTTCCTTACAGTATCCTTCTGGACAAATTGTCCAATTATGAGATGACAGGTAAGCACTACACTGCATGATGAACTGGCTCAGTGGCAGAGCTTGAAGAGTCATAATGAGTCATAGTGAATGGAGACACCTCTGTAATGGTCGGCCACTAATGTTATTTCCCAAAGTCCAGTTCTAGGGCCAGTTCTATCCAACACTTTTATCAATTATCTGCATGCAGCAATTGAAAGCATCCTTACCAAGTTTGCTGATGACACTAACCTGGGAGGAGCTTCTCATTCTCAAGGGACAGAAGTATTCAAAAGGGATCTAGATAGACTCGAGTTTTGGGCAATCATCAATGGCATGTAATTCAACAAAGATAAATGTTGTCTACGGCATCTGGGACGGTGTAATGCTAGACATGGGTACAGACTGGGAGACCAGTGGGTGGAGAGCAGTCTTGCAAAAATGGATTTGGAGTTGATGGTAGGCTCACCATGAGTCAGCAATGTGCCCTGATAGCCAAGAGAGCAAACCATATGGTGGGGTATTTAGCCAGCCGGTCAAAAAGAGGGGTGATCCTCCCACAATATTTAGAGTTGGTGCAGCCTTTCTTTGAATATCGTGCATTTCTGGGCTCCACAGTATAAAAGGGATATTAAGATACTTGGGAGAATCTGGAGGAGGGCAACAGAGCTGGTAAAATGGCTGGAAGGCATGTCCTGTGGGGAGAGGCTGAGAGCTCTTGAGTTGTCCCGTCCAGAGAAAAGAAGACTGAGAGGCAGCCTCATTGCTCTCTGCAGCTTTCTGAAGACAGGAAATGGAGAGGGAAGTGTCAGTCTCTTTTCCCTGGAAACCAGTGATCAGATATTAAGGAACGGGATGGAACTGTGCCAAGGATGATATCAGGAAAAAAATATTCAATGTAAGGGTGATCAAACACTGGAACAGGCTTCCTAGTGAGGTGGTTGATGCTCCATGCCAGTAAGTGTTCAAGAGACATTTTGGTAATGCCTCCTTAACATTTGGTTAGCCCTGAAGAGGTCAGGCAGTTGGACTTGATGGTTTTCTTAGGTCCGTTACAACTGAAATATTTCATTCCAACTCTAGGATGTAATTTTTTTATTAATTATTTATCTAAATTGTTATTAACTGACCAAAGCTCAAGTCTGCAGCAAGCGTTTCCAGAGTAATTGCATTCTTACTTAGATTATGGGAAAGGAAAGTTTTGCAAAATTGTTATCAATTTCAAAGAACCATTACCAAGGAAACTCTTTTGCTAGAATTCTTAGGACATGTAGAGTATCAAAGCCCTGACTTCTACCTTTAGTCAACACCAAAAATCTTTTATGCTGTTATCACATCACACAGACTCTTAACTGACTCTCCACTACCATATCATGTCAAAGAATTTATATGTCAGAGTTATGAAAGTAAAAGAGTGCCTCATCTGGTTGATACCTAGCAATGACAGGATAGAGAATGATTGTTTTGCTAATCCTCCTTTATGGACAGGGTTTATGTGTATTCCCATATCTAGTGATAACATCTAAAATATAGTAGTCCCACTTGTTTATGTAGATAGAAGATGAAGATAGTTCAGCTGGAGGCATGTGAGTATGCAACCAGATTGATCTTAAGACGCTTACCTGGTCTTCTATTGGTTCCTGTCATCTGTCATTTTCTTGGTTTGCCTTTTCCATTAAACAAGACCTCAAGGCTGCTATTTTATAACTGGCATTCTCCATGCTTATACTACTGTATTTCTATCATAACAAACAGAAAGCAAGTTCAAAATTTTTTTTATTATTAGTTTAATCCCTCTATATTGGTTTAATTGAATTTGCATTTTCAGCTCAGAACACACTGCAATGTTTCTTTCATTTTGAAGACTAGATTGCATGTTTTCAAATTGGAAGTCTAAAATGTAGGTAGTTCTGAAAGCTCTCCCTCAGGAGTCCTTAGGCCATACTGAATATGGTTTTCCCTTCTGTTGTTTCTTTTTAAACTTATTCATAAAAAGCTCCTTGTTACTTCCTTAGTCCCCCTAGTAGAGAAAGGGGAAGGGGAAAGAGAAAGCAAAGGAAAAAGTAGTGTCTGAAGTGGTCAGGCAATTGGACTAGGTGATCTTTGTAGATCCCTTCCAACTGTTATTCTGTTCTGTTCTGTTCTGTTCTGTTCTGTTCTGTTCTATTCTATTCTATTCTATTCCACTTCCTCTATTCTACTACAGTCCTGTAGAAGCTGCAGTCATCACACAAGTTGTTAAAGATGCCATCCATTACAATCCCAAGGATTGAAACTTCTTCACTTAACTTTTACATTCATTCCTTTAAGTATGTACCAAGCAAGAGAAGTATGATTTCCATGCTGATGAAAAACATCTCATTAGAAGTTCAGGAGGCATCTTAGGACAGGAATTCTTTGATTTACCTGGAATCACAACAGAGGATGTAATTGAAACTGAAACTGTTCTTTTAGTCCTGGATCTTGTAGACACTCTAAGATGAAGATTGGTGTAAATCTCCAGAGATCTTCTGGTTTGAGTGGAATGGATAACAGTACTGAGTCTCTGGGAAAAATACATCCTTTATTCAGTGCAGAAAATTTTGGAGAAATATCAACAAGGGAAATTGTACTTAATTTTTCCACAAACCTTTTCGCAAGGGAAACTTGGAGAAATACCACAGCTTCAAGTTTCCATACCATCCCCTGCTAGAAATTATTCACCTTTTTCTTAGATGGACAATTTTGTTACAGTTAAGGAAACTTGTTTTCAAGTGAAATAAGGTTTAGGAAAAGAATGGCCTTCTGTTTGTCCTTATAGTGGGATGAAACAATTCTGAAATGTCATTACAGGTACTCAGGCATGACTTGTACAAATATATCTAGATATATGTGTATATGCACACTGGATTTGCAGTCTAGCCCATGCTTTCTGTGCAACAGTAATAATAATTTTGTACTTACTAAGTTCCATTTATCTGGTGAGTACAAAAACCCTTAAACACTTTAAAAACTATTATTCTAAAGAAAATATAACCGTGAATTTTATTTACTGGGGGAGTGAAGATAGTTTATAATAAAACCAATTAACATGCGTGAGCTTAGGTATGACAATTTTACCTGGAGCTGAATGCACTATAAACAATGCAATGACTATAGAAGTACAACCTCGCAAATAAACCTTTGCTTTCTCATGCCAACAGAAAATTTTTGAATTTTGCACAGTAATTCCATCCTGCCTAATCCAGACTTCAGTTGTGGCATGCAGAGGTCAATAGGTAGAGCAGAGGACTAAGTCACTATAACATTTCAGTCAAACTGTCCATTTGACAAACTATTGAGAGAATTGCATATATTATTTTCAATACAAAACATACACGTATAGAAAAATATTGATTCAGATTTTAAATCATTAATGGCTTCTCATATTTGAATACAGTTATTCAATCTAACATGTTATAAAGTTTTAAGCTGCTTAAATAGCCCTGTCTATTTTATAGATTTTACAATTACTGAAAAAGTCGCCATTAGCAACTCATTGAAAGTCATAACAAACTATAGGAAACTGTGCTCAACTGAAGTCTCTGCAAAAATCTTGAATCCTTGACATATATTCTAGTGTGACATCTATGATATTTTGTTTACATTTACATGACCATACAAAACTATTCAACATATTATAAATTACAAATGTTTGTAAATACAACTTTTCTTTAATAATGTTAACTCATACACCTGAAGATGATGAAACCTCATTTGCCATGCTAAGCCAGAGAGGGACATTTTGCAGAAATATATGTAGTTAATAAATAAATGTGTGTATAAAGAGTGAAATTAATTCCATTTCATACTTTTGACCAAACTAGATTACTTGTGTAACGACATGTTTCATTGATCCATACTTGCCATTACTGAGGAACAAGAAAGGTGCAGGACATAAACTTAATTGTTGTAGTACCAAGAGAATGCAGCTTCTGTCTGCATCCTGCTCAAAGTGGTTCTGCTGGAAATGGCTGTTCATGAAGCTCACTGGATTGCCAGCCTCATTGGAGTATATAGCACAAAGATCTTTTTCTTTCTTTCCCTTTCTAGGCCCACTTCCAGCAGCACTCCATTGACCCTGCAGACTGCAGAGGGCAATGTCGTAAAATTGCCTGTAGTAGCTTTAAATTCTCTCTCTCTTGGGTAATGGTCATTTAGACTATTTTGCTGCCATCATAAAAAAAAGCCACAGTGAGGCTGGAACTGAGAGCCCTGCTTTTTGATGCCTTGTTTCCTGCAAATTCTCTCATACCATTTTCTGCTTTCATTAAAATTCTACAAAATTCCACAATCGAGTATTATTTTTTTTTTAAAGTGATCCTATGAATATGGGACTCTGAATGCTCAGCTCATAGTGGTGCTTCATATAATAGGATTACGGCATTTATATGCCATTTTGCAGTCCCTGTAATTCATCCAAGCAATCTGTTTGCTGCAATACACCAAGAAGCTGTCTTCATTAAACACTCACTGAGATTTTTCTTAAGAGGGATCAAAGTTCAATACTAAAGTCTGCATTGCTGATTGAGTACAAAGAGAGCCCTTAACTGCTGACAAGAAATTAAGGTGTTTCATTCTCTCAGGAGCACTCAAATGCTCATTGAATCAGGACATCGGAGCCTTTGAGAATATACAAGAAATTACAACTATTTTTTGCAAATGTGTATTAGGTTACAGTTAATCAAATTGAGTTCTATCTATCCTTAGGCACTACCTATATTAAGAACTTCTTAAAAATTAATTTGAATTCCTTACTCCTGCATATCATTTCCTAGAGGGATAAAAGAATTTGAGAAAATGATGATGATGAGAAAAGTTTAAGATGAGAAAGATTTAAAATGAAAATGTGGCAAAATACAGTGATTTGATAGTCTGTCACTAGAAAGGGGATTGGCTAAACACAGACATTAAGCAGATCCTGTCTTTTCCTCATATGAACATAGCTGTTGCCGCACTTATTCAGATAAGCAGATCATAGAGCCCAGATTACTGACACTAGTAGTACCTGTTATTCCTTAACTGCGTGCAGAAAATACTCCAGATGCCGTTTATGGAATAGCCTTCTCACATCAATTTGTTATCCTGTGTCAGATGATTAAGGTGTCCTCGTTTATGCCAGGGGGTTTGGAATTAGAAGATCTTTAAATATCCATTCCCACCCAATAATTTTATAATTCCATGATAATTATCCTATCTAGCTGTAAAAAAATCTGTCCTTTTTTCAAATCTTCCTAAGGTCATAGGAGATGATTCACAAAAGTACAAAGGTGCCTTTAAAACAATGATGCCTAATACCTACTGAAACATTCCAAAATCATCCAGCTGTTTGAAAAAGATAGTAGAGCCCACTCTCATGGCTGCTGAGTGAACACTCAAGCTGGGCTTTCATGGTGACCAGAGAACATACTTAAAAAACTGAGGATCTCTTGCACTGTAGCACACCAAGGGTGCTTGTGCTTTGCCGGATACACTTGAATGTGTATCTGTGTAGAAAGGAACAGAAACTACACAGGCAGTCTGTGTATTTTCTGTTTCTCTGGAGTTCAGATTGGAGGCAGACATGCAGTGTAACACACCACATGCAAAGCTGTTTTCCAGAGGTCATGCTTTCAGAGCAGTGTAAACAAAACTAGTGGGTATTTACTACTCTGTAGTCATTTTGCAAATCTGGATGGAATGTAGCTGCGGTTTAAGTATCTGACTGCTTTAATAATTGTTGCCCTTACTGTTGCTGATTTTGGGGTAATGACTATTTCAGGCTAATCATACATTGTGGAAAATGCTGTTGTTTTTTATTTCCCATCATTCTGTTTCACTGCTTATCCTTTTGTATTTGTGTAATGAAAAGAGGTGAATAGAGTTCTTTCTTTCCTGTATCTGTGTTTCCTATATAATCACTCTTCAAAGATATTCCTAAATATTTCTGTAGGTTCTGCTTCATTGTGCTTGCCCACCTCACACCACACAGTCAATTAAAAATACATTGCCAGGGGCTGTAGGACTGATTTGTAGCTGAGTTTGTCGCACACAACCTGGATTGCCGGGAATATGTTTCTTTGCCCTCCGTTTGGCTACCAGCATATTTTGGCAAACAAAGGCTCTTTGCTTGTTTTTAAAAAAACGTGACTCAGCTATAATCTCACATTATTATTATTATTATTATTATTGTCCGTACCTTTTTTTCTGGCAAACAAAAATTCTTTCCTTTTAAACTTCTTCTATTTTCATTTAAAATTCATGGTGCAGAGAACTAAACATGCTGGAGAATACTGATTTTTCGTGACTTCACTTAGAGACATGTTTTACAACTTTTTCCTTTAAATTATGTATTAAAATTAATAAATTATGAGAAAATTGGCCTTACATGATATGACATACAAACCTATGCATAGTACTGCCCCAAGATTTTTAAACTGCTTTTTAATCCCATCAATCAAAACTATGGAACAGCAAGCAGATAAAGGCCGAATTTTCGTTGCTTCTTAGATTCTCTGAGGGCACACAGATGATTTTCTCTTCAAGAAGTATTCACTACTCTGAGGTCTCTGCTTATATACTTCTCTCCCCTCCAAGTGCCATACGGATGCACATGAGGTGGGAATGAAAAGTACTTGCGATGGGTGCAATGCATTTCTTTACTAGTCCTACCACCACTCACCTTTCCTTAGTGAAATGCATTAAAACTTCATGAACAATTTCTTGTTCTACCCAGTCAGAGCCTTACCACAGTCCATGATAATAGTCCTTGGTCTTCATAAGATATGTTCACAAAATAATCTAGGCAATAAAATGCCCTAGAGTTTTCACTGCTGTAAATTTATCTGCAACCCTTAAAGTCAATGGATCTATGAAAATTTATATTTGGTGAGAGACTGCTATATAAAATTTCTGGGCATGATTCTATTTTGCCTGTAACTTTCAGTTATAGTTATGCAAAGAAAATGAAAACACTTCCATTCTGCATTGGTTGTGCTTTATGTCTGCTATTTTCAATTACTTCTTATCCTTTCCTATTTTCAGCTAGCAGATTATGTAAAAGTTTCATTCTTGTATGCATATGCATGTGGTTGCTAGGTCTTTTAGGACCCAGAATAGCAACAATCTTTTTATATACAAGTCTAAGAGCCCAAAAAAAACTTCTAACTTGTGTAAATAAACCTACATCAACAAAGAATAAATAAACTATATTCTTACATTAGATTCCACATATAACTAGACCAGACAGACTAGATGGCAATCTAAAATAATGGTTACTGCATAACAGAACAAAAGAATAGTAGATCTGAAATTTAAATTTTAAATGAGTGTATTGTTAAACTAATAGAACTGCTTGTTTTGTTACTCTCCTGATGATAAAAAAAATTCCAACCTAAGATTCATAAATGATGTTGAGCAAAACGTGTAATTCAAAGGAAATACATGTTGGTTTTGAATGAATATTATCTCTTCTTAGGATAAGAAAGGTTTGTTCTAGCCTTTGATACTAAAGCATAAGGCTGTAAAAATCAGATGGAAAACTATTAAATTTACTTAACAGTAAATCTTGTACTGCAGCAACTTTCATGTGAAGTAGGAAGCACTAAAGATACCACGTTTTTTGAAACACTGAAGCTTTCTAGATGTACTGAGATGAAATATTCACTGAGAAATATGTAAATGCATTTTTATATGCTCTCATATATGTTCCTGGAGGTGTTTGAGGCCAGGTTAGGTGGGGCCCTGGGCAACCTGATCTAGTACCAGATCTGGAAGTTGGCAACCCTGCTTGAGGCAGGGGGATTGGAACTTGATGATCCTTGAGATCCCTTCCAACCCAGGCCATTCTATGATTCTACGATTCTATGATTCTATGATATGTCAAGGCAGATAATGTTGATCCTTCACACATCTGCATTCTTTTCTTTTAGCTATGATTCAGCTTTGTCCATTGTGTCTGATAATTCTTTTTTACTTTCAAAGGAAATGTCATAGTCTTCCAAGGAGTGTTACTGAATTATTATTGGAGCCCAAAAGATATTTTAGTAATGTTTGTAATTAATTTTGTATTAAAAGTAACCCATTTAAATATCTTAATATAGTCATTAGTTATCATTAGCTCTCCAAAATAGATATATCTGAACAGATGCCCATTTTTAGGTATCTTTGGTAGCAGCATATTTCATGATTCTGTTATATAGAAGTATTTTACAGTCTTTTCTCCTTCCCTTTTCCTTTCCATTTCCCTAGAAATTGGAATGGAATAGTTTACTTGTAAGGGACCTAGAAAAACCATCAAGTTCAACTGCCTGACTTATTTTCCAAGGTTTGGGGCTTTTTTAATCCCTGAATTATCCTTGGGAATTTAAGTTTAAAGTCCAGTTTGTGGGATTGGTTCCTGCACTCAAAGGTATTATTTCAAAAGCTGATTTTTTCTCCAAACCAGATAGTTTCCTTGATAAATTATACTACTATTACTATCAGGCTCAGTGACAGAAGCCATTATCATCTAGTTCATGCGAAAGTAAACAGAATTTTTGAAATATGATCATTCCGAGGAGTCATCTTTTAATTAACTCCAGAGTAAAATGCAGATACTCAGCAATTTTCCTTTCTCTAATCTTTCAAGAAACTGGTCATGCCATCCGCTATATTATCTGTGTACTAGTTGTCCATTCTTTGAGAAAGTTCACTTCGATTTTGATATTTAAACCTAAGGGCTGATCTCGAAACATTTCCTGGGTTATGTTTCCTTTTGAGTCATCTTTAAGATCCCAGTTCAAGGGTGCAAGTTAGCACATAGCTAAACTCCTTAAAGAAGTCTAAGCGCTAAAGTTCAGTAGCCTGGCCTTTGTAACAGTAGACACTGACTGCAGTAGGATATTAAAGTGTTCATGTGGAGATCATCGGAAGACCTACAGTCCTCCAGACAGGGTGAAAATAATCAGTAGCTTGAAGAGCTGCTCACTAGCAAAATAGCTATGGGTGACGAAGTTAGATGTGCGGAGTGTCACACTACACTCTTCTCACGAAATTTTATATTTTAACTAGCAGTGCAGGAAAATACTCATTTCTACATGTGAACCTTAAAAGAGAGATCATTTCCTGCGTCAACAGATGTTCTTTCAAGAACAGAAAAAGTACAACCTCTTCTCTTGTAACTGTCTTATTGAAGTTCTGTTACACCTTTTATTAATATACTTTAATACTTTGGAGTTTAACTGTTTGAAGCCTCTCTGATTTAAGTTGTTGCATGTTGCATAAAAACATTGCAGATCTGTTGTTTTGCAATTACGAAAAAAAAAAGATGCTCCAGAGAATATGAATGCTCTAGGTTTGACCTGGATTTCCTGATCTGATATTGAAATAGAACCCACAACATTAAAAGTCCATTTTATTTCAGCTCACTACACCTGTAGCCTGGCTTATGTCCAGACAGGATAATGAGCTCCACTGCTAGGCCCTGGATGCTAAGCAGCTTCCTGGGGTATCTGATCTAGCTTTGCTGAAGGCTATAAGAAAATTAACTTCTTTTTTAGGATGTCAGGAGGAAACTTCCCATCTCTGACATTTAACTGAGATGGGGCTAATGCTGTTCGGATTCTGCTCAATCATGCTTGCTCCGGTTAACCAGATCTGATAAAGACAGCAATTAGGACTTCTCCAAAGAAGAAATAGAATGTCAACCCTCTCTTAAGCAACATCTCACAGTTTAGCTCATGTCATTTTAATATAACATACTAGTTACTCTGGAATGGTTTAATTGCCAATAGATTATTGAGGGGGCATATGAAAAGAATAGTAATTAATATATTAAAAGTTAAATAAACTTGCGGGAAACAAAGACTTGTTCTGGAAGAGTGAGTCTTCAAAATCTCATTATTAAATGTGTTTCTTTTTCAGAAAGTATTATTTCTGGCAACCGAGAATAAAATTATTTCTGGAAAGTTTCACATCTTTCCCTGCTAGACTATTATGTACTGTGTCGTAACTAAACTTTACTGTTATTCAGGCTTCACAGTGGGTATTTGAATGAAAGATTTACCTCCCACTAGGAGGAGACAAGACTCTACTGCAGGTGTATTTACCAATATATCACAGATATAGCTTCTCATCCTCAAAGAACAGACTATAACTAGTTAAATCTATAAGGAAGCTAAGCTAAACTGCGGTATTTCACAAAAACTTCCTGAAACACACACAAAAAAATAACAAAAACAAATTCAAACAAACAAATAAAACAACAGGAATCTTAAATCTTAGCAAACACTGAGAAAGTCATGTAATTAAAATGTACATCTACCTTATCTCTAGTCCTAATGGTTAAAAATATATAAATAAATAGAAGAGCACAGACAAGCAAATTCTCAAAAGAAACTGAATAATTGAATTGTGCCACTGCTGAAGAGAAAACTTATTCAACACATAGTAGCTAGCTAACATATGGTCAATAAAGACAATAGTGTATCTTGTAAGCCGTAAGGTAAATACAACATTAATTCTAAAAGCTACCTGGAGAATTATAGTCACAGTTTATTTTTAAGATCTTTTCAGAATACATGGGAAGAAAAATTGCTTTTCTTCTAACGATTTTTCAAACTTTTCTTAAAATCTATTAGTATTTCTGCTGTTGGTAGTGACTTATTCCATGTGTTAACTATGTTGATCAAAGAAATTGTCTAATCTCAATACTAAACAGCATTTCCTTATTTTACTCAACATTAGCTCCAAACACCTTGCTTCATGACCCTTCTATCCATTTTGTCATCCTCCCTGTAGTCCACCATGTAAACAGAAGTGAAATTTACTCTATTTTGATTCTTTTTGTAGAAATGATTTTAATCTTCCTAAAATTATAAATAAAATGGAATTAAATGAAACATATACCCTAAAAATCTCAGCTCCTTAGAATACGGATCCAGAAATAGGAATTTTAGCTTTACATGCAGATTTGGTGACAATGTTATTATTAGGTATTTATTTTGCATTTGTGTTATGACAGTACCATCATATATCAAATTAAAGCATGAAAGGACCCTGTTTGTGCCTGTCACTGGTTATGAGAAGGGCCATTGCCGGTTTCTAGTTGGAGACCTGTTCTCCAATGACAAGCTGTAAGAGTCTAACAGAGCTATAGATTGCAGCAACTTTTGACCCTCTACCTCATCACACCAGCTCTACAGAGAAGTTCAGTACCTTGCTCTATTTTGGTTTGTTTCTGAAAGGTCCATCCAGGCCCATTTTTTCCGCTTCAGTATGCAGGAAGGTGAGAAAAAGACATCTTACTCCACTGTTGACCCTGAAGTCACTGTGTACGCTCTCACCATCTATGGAAGCCCATGACACTCTCAAATGTAGATTTTGCAAGATGCTTAAAACATCATTAGTTCCAATGTGAATTGAATGCCCCTTAGTTCTTCAGGTGCTACAAGCATGATAAGTAAGCCTTATTAATTCTCAGCAAAGGCATAAACCTACAGTCACAGGAAAGTGACAGGAAAACAGACTTGAATACGAGTAGTCTCTTCTGCCAGAACAGTTCTTTTTTTCTTGTTTAATGAACCTGAAGCCCTAACTGCCATTTCATCCCAAAAGGTGCTCTGTCTGGCTTCCTCCCATCAGTGGCACAATGTGGAGAAGATTGCAGTTGACTGGTTGCCCTGCTGAATCCATTCTGAAGGTAAAGTCAAGGCTTCCATTTGCTTGCTCTAAAATAGACTGAGCGATATCATAAAATAAAGATGAATGAATCAATAAATAGACTAATTGTAAGTACATTTTTCTTATATAAAATTTTTAAGCCAAGAAGAGCTCAAAGTGCTTTCCCAGCAGCACAGACCAGTCACACATTTTTGAAATAGAAGTGTCTCGCTGGTGAAATTCAGCAGACACAGTGAACCTGAAACAGCAAGCAGAAGGTCTTTGCAGGAGCCAAAATGGCTTCTTAAATTGAAAATATAGTGATATAGTGTCTTCATACTGATGACTAACTAAGCTCCAGCACACCACTCTCTCACTCCACTTTCTTGAAGGAACTGGGAAAGAAGATATAATGAAAAAAAGCTCATGGGTTGAGATGAGGACAGGGAAACCTCTCACCAATTACCTTCACAGGCAAAACTAACTCAGCAGAGGGAGATTAATGTAATTTATTTCTTATTATTAACAGATTAGAGCAATGAGGAAAATCAAAGCAAACAAAAAATGCTCCCTCCATCCTCCCTCTTCTATCTCCTCCCCCACCAGTGGTGCAGAGGAATGAGGAACTGGGGCTCCAACCAGTCCACGACACTTCATCTCTGCCGCTCCTTTATGATCATTCTCTGATCCTACTCCACGGGAGGTACCTCCCACAGGATGCCGTCCTTCCCAAACTGTTCTGCGTGGGCTTCCCACAGGCTGCAGCTCTTCAAGAACTGCTCCAACATGGGGCTATACCATGGGGCCCATCCTTCAGGAATTGCCCCAGCATGGGTCTCCATTGGCTGCTGTTCCAGCCTGGGACCTGCTCTCCATGGGCTGCAGCCTCTTTCAGGTCACATCTTTTGCTGCATAGTGGGCTCCTCTGTGGCTGCACATGGAGATCTGCTCCGTGTGGTGTCCATGGGCTGCAAGAGGACAGCCTGTTCCATGATGGGCCTGTGCCCAGGTGGCCAAGAAGGCCAAGGGCATTCTACATAGGAAGTAGTTTGGCTGGCAGGAACAGGGAGGCAATTGTCCCCGAGTACTCAGCTCTGGTGAGGCCACGCCTTGAGTACCATGTTCAGTTTTGGGCTCCTCACTACAAGAAAGATATTGAGGCCCTGGAGCATGTCCAGAGGAGGGCAAGAAGCTGGTGAGGGGTCTGGAGCACAAGTCTTATGAGGAGTGGCTGAGGGAGCTGGGATTATTTAGTCTGGAGAAGAGGAGGCTCAGGGGAGACCTTCTTGCACTCTACAACTACCTGAAAGGAGATTATGGTGGGGTGGTGGTCATCCTCTTCTCCCAGTTAGCTAGTGATAGGACTAGAAGGAATGGCCTCAAGTTGCACCAGGGGAGGTTAGGTTGGATATTAGGAAGAACTTCTTCTCCTTGAGAGTGATCAGGCACTGGAACAGACTTCCCAGGAAGCTGGTTGAGTCATCATCCCTGGAGGTGTTCAAGGTACATCTGGATGTGGAACTGGAGGATATGGTTTAGTGGGTAATCTTGGTATTAGGTGGACAGTTGGACTAGATGATCTTGGAGGTCTTTTCCAGACTTGATAATTCTATGATTCTATGTCCTGCTTCATGCCTGGAACACCTCCTGCCGTCCTTCTGCATTGACCTTGGTGGCTGCAGGGCTGCTTCTCACACGTTTCTCACTCCTCTCTCCCAGCTGCTGTTGCACAGAATTTTTTCTTAAATCTGCTCTCCCAGAGCAGACCCAGAATCACTCATGGCTCAACTCTGCCCAGCGACAGGTCCGTTTTGGAGCAGCTGGAGCTGGCTCTGACCTGACATGGGGCAGCTGCTGGGCTCTGCTCTGCAGCAGCCACCCCTGCAGCCACAATTTTTTCCACCTGATATAACTACAAAAGAGGTTAAAGGCAATATAAAGAACAATAAATTTTAAACAGATACCAAGAAAAGTTTTATTTTTTTACACAGAATTATTAAAGTGCATAGCAATCCTCCCAGGCAAGACTGTTGAGGCAAAATCTCTAAGACTGTGAAAAAAAAAAAATATTATATACCATCATAGAATCACAGAATTGTAGGGGTTGGAAGGGACCTCTAAAGATCATCAAGTCCAACCCCCCTGTCAAAGCAGGTTCCCTACAGCAGGTTCCCTACAGCAGGTTGCACAGGTAGGCATCCAGACGGGTCTTGAATATCTCCAGGGAAGGAGACTCCACAGCCTCCCTGGGCAGCCTGTTCCAGTGCTCTGTCCCCTGCACCGTGAAGAAGTTCTTCTGCATATTGGTGTGGAACTTCCTATTCTCCAGTTTTAGGCCATTTCCCCTCGTCCTGTCTGCACAGATCACTGAAAAGAGATTGCCCATGTTCATTTGCCTCCCACACTTTAGATATTCGTAAACATTGATCAGATCTCCTCTCAGCCTTCTTTTCTCAAGGCTGAACAGATTCAGATTACTGAGCCTCTCCTCATAAGGGAGATGCTCCACACCCTTTATCATCTTTGTGGCTCTCCACTTAGAAATCATATACTAAAGAAAATTAGCTTTAATAAATCAATAGGATTCACTAATTTTCTAGGAATTTTTTTTCTCTCTAAATCATATTTGTGTACACAGTATTGAAGCAAAAGCTGATGCTTTTTCTAGTGTTATGATGATATTATCTGATCCCTTTTACCTCATGACCTCATTTAAACCCTAAATATTAGCATACTCTGTTGTCACCCTCAGTTTTTTCTTTGTCTCTTTCTGTCTTACTGCTGATTGAGAATCTACTGCCATTTATTCAATAATCATTTCAGAAAAATGGCTGATGTTTGCAATTTATCAGACTGATGCAGAACTGTTACTTCTTCAGTAAGGATCATAGGGACCATAGATGTATCTTTTATATAACTAAAGCATACGGTTGTTATCGCTGAAGAGTAGAAATGGATCCCAAACACTTTGCTCCCTATGGTAACTTTGACACCTAGTAACAGGACAAATCTTAGTACTAAATGGTTAACTAATGGGTATTGTAATTGTGGGAACACATAAATTCATTCTTTTAACTGAACACATATATGCTGGATGAAGAAATATTTGCAATCAACATTTAGAAACACTTGGGTAAATGGTGTAGCTGGGGACAAAACATTTTATTCAGTACTTTCTGGTGCCTACAAAAAAAAATCCAGAGATTCAAAAAAACTTCTTTCAAGTAAATGTTGCACTGTAGCAAAACACAGACAATAGTACCACCCACTCTAGGACTCCCATAAAATTATATAAATACACTGGAAGCACTGAAATGAACTGAAAACTTGGAAATAAATTGACATATTAATAGCCCAAATAGAATTTATTCCGTAACATAAGGGAACCATTACATCCACTGGGACTTTGTTGTTTCTGTTGATGTTCTGTAAAGTTTGCCTAAACGTTCAGAGGGACAAATCCAGTGGAAATATTAGGAAAAGATATAACGAAAGGGAAAGAGAACCAGCAGAAGGAAAAGAGCAATGAGAAGACTTTTTCATTACCATTTGTGTGCATGAACATATCTTGGAATTTGGTGTCAGATTGTTAATGTCAGAAGATACTGTAATGCATGCCTGACCATCAGCTGACGTCACAATCTTTCTACCTAGGGAATGCGTAAACTTAGACCACAGTCCTTGGTCAAATGTGTCCCTGCAGGCAGTAGAACAGTATGAAGTGCTTTTTTATTTCCTTGTGAGTACGGGTCGTGTTGTAGGGTAACATCGACAAGTCGACAAGCATGTCAGCTTATCTGAAGCTGCCACCCATCTGTTTCTGCAGATGAACTTTAAATTATAGAGTTGATTGCTCCTTGAGTACCCCCCCCCCTCCCCAGCTTATTAACAAGAATAGGAAACATTTCTTGATGTTTTAACAAGATGGATTTTTTCCACTGGAAATATGAATAGACTCATGATAATTGTTGCTCTCAGAAGAGGCTTCCTAATGAACGTATTCCCAGAGTAGTGCCATTAAGCTGCAGCTAAAGTTTCAGAATAAGATAGGTCCTTTATTTCAGAGAAATACACTACTGTTTAAAAACATTAACCTGATGATCTAATAGATCTTTGTCAACCTTAATGAAATACTGTACCAATTGCAGAACTTCACCCAAAACAGCATTTCAAAGGAAGATTATTTTTTCTCTGCTAAGCTGCTGTGTGCAGTTGTTCAGAATAACAGAGAAAATGGCAAAAGATCCATACCTTGAGAACAGTCTGCTTTAATCAAGGTTGAACGCTGACCTGACCAAAATAGGGATTGTATTGAATAATAACTCATCAAAAAGTGGGTTTGCCCTCTTAAACTTCTGAAAGACAGATGCAGGAGGAGGGGAGAAAGTGCTATACTCAATAGAAAAACTTTTCTTTCTTTGACATAAAAGATATTTTGCAGACACATCTCTCTTCAGCTGTACAGTGATAATGGCATTAAGTCAGGGTAAGGCTTTAAGTCATTGTGGCAGTAATATACTCAGCCACACATCATCAACTGTAGCAGGTAGAGCTGGATGCTCTGGAAAAAATACTGCAGTACTGCAATTGACCATTTTTTGTCACTGAACCAACTGTCCAAAGTTGAGAGACAGATGCTTCCTGAGCAATAACTAGCAATCTCTTTTTCTTGCTGGTGATTTATCTGAAATCACGGGTTTTGTTCACCTTTCTTTCACAGGTGCTTGATATATACTTTTGCCAACTGTTCAGTATTCAAAAGAAGCAAAGGGAAGTTAGCCTGGTTTCCCATGTGGGTGTGTCTGTGTTCATCTCTGTGTCTGTCCTGAAAAATTCTGAAAGATCATTTACCTTAAGCAAATTTGGCAGAAAAACAGAGGCCTCAAGATTATCAAATATTTACAATTTTTTTGAAAAAGAATGGCTGGCTACCATTTTTTTTTTCCCCAGATCTATCCAATTAATATCCTTGGTCCAGTGAAGAGCATATTGTTGGATTATCCTGAAATTTGTCCAAAAAGGTTTCAATGAATACCTTCTGAAAAGACAATGAGCTTGAAAAATGCAGTTACTGGGGGAATCTGGCTTCATTTATTCAGCTCTGAATCATCAACTACAGGAATAACACTATTTGAAAGACTCGTGTGCCTTAAGTTGTGCCAGGAGAGTTTCTGTTTGGATATTAGGAAAAATTTATTCTCAGAAAGAGTAATAACGCATTGGAACAGGCTGTCCAGGGAAGTGATGGAGTCACCATCCATGGAGTTTTCCGAGAAAAGAGTAGATGTAGCAATGAGGGACATGGTTTAGTGGGCATTGTGGTGATGGGCTGACAGTTGGATTAGATGACCTTAGTGGTCTTTTCCAACCTTTAATGATTCTAAGATTCTGCATGTCATAAAAGTTTTGCCTCTCAAGACAGTAAAAGAAAGCATCCAGGTGTGTCATATGATCCAAAAAGAAGAAAGGACTGCTCTGCTATTTTCAAATTGAGACTGGCGATAATGTACCGGATTCTTCCAAACTGTTATATGAAACACCGCTTGGTTTGTTTTTAAAACACGATTGTATTCTAAAGCCTTCACATGAACAATTTAATGTTATTCAGTATTATTATTAATACTAAATAGTCAATAACTAAGCTTTGCAATAAAACACACAGCAAAAAAAAAAAAAAAAGAGTACAGTATATAGATACTCACTGACTGTTAAACCTTAACATTCTTAAACTATAGGCTTAGACTCATCATGAAAAAGGACTTTACAAATCAAACAAATTTTTACGTCTTTGCACAAGATACATCTTTCTTACATAACTGATTAATCAAAATTTCTTCACATTCTACTCTGGAAAAAACAGCAAGGGGAAAGAAAACATGATCACACTTTTTCTCAGTCTAAAAGTCTGGGACAAAGGCCAAGTGTATGTTAACAAGAACTTGAAACTTTTCAGTGGAGAATTTTAATTAATACCTTTAGACCTATGATGTTTGTGGCTACTGTAAACCTTTCTTTCCAAAATTCCTTCTTATTCAATGACTAGCTCTAGAAGTTCCCCAAATGAATTTATCAAATTTTACCCAGAGCAACAATTCATCTTTGTGCATAGGCAGTTCCATTTCAGCTCATTAAAGAAAGCAAAGATAAGTAAGACTTGGTCAGCCTGCAAAGTATGGGCAAAATTTACTTGCATCCAAAAAAGTACTTATGTAATAAAAATTCACAATATTTTATATTTTTTATCATTTTAAAATGTCTGTACTTTTTCGATAAATATATAAACTGAAAAATACTCAAGCTGTAGCAACCTTTGTAGAATGACTTGTATTCTTGTATTCTTGTATTGTGTTCTTCTTGACTTGTATTCTTGTGTTTAGTATCAATTTAATAACGAGTGACCTACAGTGCTAGATAGAATTTTTGTCCTTATGTTAGTTATTGAACTTTAGAAATACTGATTATTTGGATTACCTGCAAGATGTATGTTTATTAACCTCCACTACTCAGATTTAACAGAATATGTAAGTATTGCATAAGCACAACTTTTTCAGGAATTAATGACATTTCTGTTCATTCCAAAGGCAAATTAAACAGAGTTTTCTTTAATTAAGTCTGCTTTGCTTGTGGAAGCTGTTCGACCCTGAAAAATTAAGTTAGTGACGCATACCTGTATTCCATTGTCCCCTCCATGAACGTCAGTGGCATACAATCCTCTTGCTCGTGCTCCAGATGATTCCATGTTCATTGTATCCCTGGATGCAGTAAAACAGTTTTGAGTGGAGAGAAAACAATGTTATTTCAGATAAATAGGAAACAGAGATTCTGTATCTGAGAAGAGACTTGCAACCTGATCACCTGGGAAAAGACTCTGTTGCTTGAACTGAGGAGTCCCATGTCAATGTCATGTCTTGACGGGTATATCACCTGGCCTCTGTCTGCTGCTCCAGAGTTTGCTGTCCTTTAGATCCAATTTCATATATTCCAGCCCCATGCAGATGTCTTAGATGATGTAGGGGATTTCAAATGGCACAAAGTGTTTAGTTAACAG
Organism: Penelope pileata; assembly: GCA_013396635.1. Taxonomy (NCBI): domain Eukaryota; kingdom Metazoa; phylum Chordata; class Aves; order Galliformes; family Cracidae; genus Penelope; species Penelope pileata. The sequence continues at coordinate 26,340 of WBMW01005480.1, read as the reverse complement.
AGTCAAACCCTGATTCTCCTGCACAGATTTCATAGACGCTACATAATCATATAAAAACTGGATAGCCACCACTACTGAATAGGGCTAAGTAAAGTGGATTCTGAGAACACGGCTGTACATACATTTTTCACAGATTCCTACTACAGATTGTAAGAGCTTTTACTGACTAAAGGTGCCTTAGTTTACTCAGAAGAGTCAAATACTGAGGGCCCAAAAAAGTGCTCAGGCACAAGTACATTGGAAGCATATTCTAGGTCATTTGTTTCCAATATCACAGACTTACAACTATTTTGATTCATAAGGCCACAGTTAATCAAAAGACTAAGCAATGTCACCGCAGTGAGAACATCCTAGCAAAATTAGTCTGATGCATCTTACCTTACGAACATAGATCAGATAGCACTCTGCTAAAAAATTCTGGCTTATTGTGTTTCAGAATTCTCTGACTTCATAGACAGTGTGCACTGCAATTAGGCTGTGAGATTTTCACACATTCTTTATTCTTTAAGCACATGTGATACATGTACCTCAACAATTCCTCAACATTTGTTATTGGCTATTACAGAATTGATTATCTGTAAGGAAAACCCTTTGATCTTTAACTTTTTATAGTGGTTGATCAATCAAGTCACAGACAAGTTAATAACTCTCTTTATCTTTTATTATTCCCTTACTACATCGTTTTGATGGAGTAAATGATTGTTTTGATTCTGTTTTGATTTAGAAATGTGGAACATCATTTGTACCTTTGTGGGCTTGACCACTAATTAAAGATTACAAAACAAGGTAAATGTTAAATCTCTTCCCTATTTTCCAGACTTTCAAAGGTAACACACTGCAGTGACAGAAGCATTTATCTGTTGTACCTGGAAAATTATCTCTCTAGACATTATTACTGGGACTGATGGCCAAAGTTTTTATCTGTTATTCAATAAGACAGGGATCTCCTAGAGAGAGTCCAGCAGAGGCCAGCAAAGGTGATAAAGTGCCTGGAGAATTTCCCATATGAGGAAAGGCTGAGAGACCTGGGTCTATTCAGATGGGAGAAGAGAAGACCTAGATGGGATTTGATCAATGTTTATAAATATCTAAATCGTGAAAGACAAATGGGTGGGGCCAGGCTCTTCTCAGTGGGGTGCAACAATAAGACAATGGGCAATGACTAAAACTTGGAGCACAGGAAGTTCCACACAAACATGTGTAAGAACATCTTTGCTTTGAGGGTGACAGAGCACTGGAACAAGTTGCCCAGAGAGGTTGTGTAGTCTCCTTCTCTGGAGATATTCAACACCCATCTGGATGCCTACCTGCGTGACCTACTGTAGGGAGCCTGCTTTAGCAGGGGGTTGGACTTGATAATCTCCAGAAGTCCTTTCCAATCCCTGCAATTCTGTGATTCTCTGATTCCATGTGATTCTGTGTCTTCTTGGGCTAGAGAATCCCAGAATGTCGTTTCTACCTTTTAGATCCTGTAATTTTCAAAAATAATTGTAGGTTTATGGTAAAGTTTAGAAGAATATGGATTTTATTTAAACACACTTGGGAAATTGCTTGGAAAAGCATAATCTCTTACAGCTGTAAAAGACAACAGGGAGTTTTCTATAATTTTAAAAATATAGAAGAATATATTCCAGTTGTTTCTGAGTTTTCCTAGGTACTAGATAGTATGCTATCATAAGTATTGCTAAAATATGAATAGAATAATAATTTCAAATGTTTTCAGGAAGTAAACAAGACTGAGACAGCTATTTTTGTAGAAATGTAGATACATTTTCAACCAAAATACATATATATGTGGTAACATTTTTTACTTTTGATAAAGGCAAAATTCTGAAAAAGTTATCTTATTACAAACATACCTCTATGGTGGATGTGCTAGCCAGCCAGTTAGGTAGATGATTCTTTGTGCAAACAGTCAACTAAGGTTTTATGTTGAAAAACATAGTAGATTTTGGATAGTATAAAGGATACTAGGGTGTACGTTGTTACTTTTTCAATACGTGGGAAAAGGACACCGTGACTAGAGGACCTAAAGTACTCTGGAATGAAACACAGCTGCTGTTTCATCTTGATGTGCAGAAAATGAAATTCCACACAATAGAAATAAAATACTTATGAAAAAGAGACAGTAAGGTGTTTAGATGATCACTTTAGTCGTGACTACGATACTCTGTTAAGCTGCTATCCATCTTCCTCTAAAGGATACTTACAATCACAGATTGCTATCTACAGCACAATCCTACTGGATGCCTCCAAAATGTTCGACGCCTGCCCATGCAGTGTCCCATGCTGGAGTGTCATTCCCCCTCCAGAGCACTCATATGACAAAGATACCTTTCTTTGACTCTGTCTAGCCTCTCTGCACCAGTCCTATCCCTTGATCTCATCTACCGCATGACATTCTGAGTCCTAATTTCTTTGGTTCTTCAGTTTTCTCTCTTATGTCCACATGTCATTTGGCGATCACTGCAGAGACAGGTAATGGCACTACTTGTGCTCACACAGAGAATGAGAAGAGTACTATATTTCATTAAGACTATTTCTATTCCTATGTCATTAACAGTTTCACCTGCTTATTTTCTCAACATCCAGAAGCTAATATAAGGATTGACAGTTATCCTTGGTGTACTGTTTGACCATCTCTATAATTTAATTCGATTCTTTCTGCTAGAAAGGTTGTTGCTGAAAATTGTTGCAGCAGGGTTCAACTCTCCCTACTGAAGCGATCTATGGAGAAATTGAAAGAGAATTTTTCTAGAACATGTTTATAATACGGACTAGAAATCTGTTTTTAGCTTTACTATAACCTGTAAAAGTAGTTATTCCACTTGGCATAAAAGCCTCTGACTTCTTAGGTGACACTTCTTAACAGCAGAATTGCAAAAGTTGCCCATTGAGGTGATGGAAGCCCCGTCCCTGGAGACATTCAAGGTCAGGCTGGACCAAGCTCTGAGCAACCTTATCTAGCTGTAGGCGTCCCTGTACATTGCAGGGGAGTTGGACTAGATGACCTTTAAAGGTCCCTTCTAACTCTAACATTCTATGATTCTAAAACAGAAAGGTGCAACTCTCGCCATATAAAGAGTCCCTTCCAACTCTAAGGATTCTGTGATTCTAAAGCTTTATCTTTTGGGACATTTAAGTTTTTCAACAAAGTTAATAATGTCTCATGAATCAATGCCAAATATTTAGTCTTCTCCCTCTTCGCAGTTTGTGGATTTACAGACTGTAATTAAACTCTGTACTTTTTTCAGTCTCCCACTAGAGCACCTGTACAGTTTCGATACAATTACCATTTCTGCTGGCCTGCCAATATCACTCTGTCCCTCAGGAAATGGTCTGTGTACAGTGGCATAAGCTTCAAAGAACAAACTAGATCTGGAAACATCACCACAATCACTGCTCAGTATTACTCCAGAGTCCCACAGAACGCTAATACTGGTTCATTAGCACTATGAATAATTAAACACAATTGGCATTTAAATATTTTCTCCAGTGTCTTCAAATCACAGCAGAAAGGCAAGTATTTCAAAAAACAGATTTTTTAAGGACCTATGTCATACTGAATGTTTGTTGAAAATTACATAGTAGAAATATGACATCAGAAAAGTCTCCCAGGTTTACAGGAAGGAATTAATCTTCACATTTATTAGAATGTATAAGTATTTTACTTTCTTCTAGTAATATTCATTTATTTTGTCAAGTTGCCTGGCAAGACTATTTTTAGATATTCAAGTAATTTGTATCTTTGCAAATTAATCTCAGAAACATGGCTGCTGAATCTTTTTTAAATAGACTCTTTTCATGATCCTGAAATACAACTCAGTGTAATGATCACCTTCCTAGTATTTAAAATGATGACTAGAATAAATGCACATGCACACACACACCAAAAACAAAACAATGGGGAAAAAAAAGAAAAAATGGACAAAATAAAATAAAACAAATCCACACAACTAAAACATTTTATGCATTTTTATGGGGCATCATTATCTGCATGTCACAGCATATCAAAATTTGGAAATACAGAAACTGTGAAACAATATTAAAAGCCATCAAATATTTATTAATGTGCTGAGGTTTCTCAGATAAACTCTGTAAACAACAGTAAAAATTGTATATATAACTGTTAATGAAAAATGTGAACAAAATGACTTCTGTTTCCAAATTCCTAAGTACTGGAAAAAATATACAAAGTCTGCTCTAAAAGTAACACCTCCTATTTCATTATAAGGCTTTGTTTAAAACAGCAGCAGTCATTTTGTTTGTTTCCTTGGAGATCATTAATACGATTTTTTCTTATTGTTCAAGAATGGTGTAATCAAAAGCAATTAGTATTAATATACCAATATTAGAATTAATAAAACATCAACATATAAAGATTTTGAAATAATATTTTGTGAGTAAATCATAAATGTATGTGTCCACATTTTTGCAAACACCTGGGATTTATCATAAGTATAAATATATATGTTCATTCAGACATATACTTGAAAACATACTGATTAAAAAATACGAGGGCTGCCTTGAAAATGATATCTCCTATTTTGTTATGTTGGGCCATGACATCAGAGGTGGATGTTGATGGTATGGCAGTAGAGGTTGAACCTTCCCGACAATATTGTTACATTTTGTTTCCATACAGCATATGGCAGCAGAGGGGCACAATGGCATCTGACATGGAACTGTGTCTGAAGAAAAGGTGTGCCGTTGAGTTCCTCCATGTGGAAAAAATAGTACCTATTGACATTTATTGATGCTTGCTGAAGTCTGTGGACACCAAACAGTGGATGAGAGCACAGTGAGGCGGTGGGTGGTACATTTCAACCGTGGCAACAGTGATGTGAAAGGCAAGCTATGTTCTGGATGGCCATGCAGATTTTTACGAGTGAGTCATTCAAGCTCTTGTTCACTGCTGGTGAAAATGCATGACTAATGGTGGTGTCAATGTTGAAAAATAAGGTATTGTAGCTAAGAATTTTCTCTATTAAATAGTGTTATTGTGCTCTTCATATTTGTTATAGTTTCCATAGAAATAAATAGGAGGCATTATTTTTGGAGCGACCTATGGATGTCCATGGGATTTTTTATGTATATATTATTTTGCAGGTAAATTTTAAAACAAGTCATGATTTTGCTTTGTTGGAATTCTTTTAGATAGAACAATTAATGTAGATTTAAATGTAAAATAACAAGTACTCAAAGTGTTAATGTCAAGAAAAAATTAATAACAGAAGAAACAAGGCAAGGAAGGAAAGTCACTCTCTATGTTAAGAAACTGATAGATTTCAAAGAGCTGCCTTTTAAAAACAGCTGTGATAAGGCCGTCTGATTGAGAGGAGCGTGTAGATGAGAACTTCTGCCCTCGACTACAAGCATCATGCTTGCAGACTCTCATCCTGATGGCGGATTTCCACCACCCGGGGGTCTGCTGGGAAAGCAACATGGATGGCTGCAAGAAATCTAGGAAACTCCCAGAGTCTGTTAAGGATAAATTCCTGGTCCAGGTATTAGACAAAATTATGAGAGAAGCCCAACTGGATCTGGTACTCGACAAGGCAGAGGAGAGCACTAAAGAGGTTAAGAGTGGAGGCACTCCAGGCTTTAGCAACCATGTCATGGTTGAGTTCATGAGCTGTAAGACTACTGACCTGAAAAAGAGCAAAGTCTTGACCCTGAAGTTCAGAAGAGCAAACTTTCATCTGTTTAAGGAATTATTAGCTGAGTTTCCCTAGGAAAACATCCTTAGGGGTAAAAGAATGGAACAGAGCTGGTAGCTCTTTAAGGACACCCTTGTGAGTGCACAAGAGCTCTTCATCCCGCAGCATAAGAAATAAAGCAAAGGAGACAGAAGAAACAGCATGGCTGAACAAAGACTTGCTGGTTAGACTGTGGGAAAAGAGAGACATGTACAGACTGTGGAAGCAGGGACGTGTGGCCTGGGAAGAATATAGGGATGCTGTCCATGCATGCAGAGATGGGATCAGGAAAGGCAAGGTGTAGATGGGACTGAACTTGAAGAAGGTTGTAAAAAATATCAAGAAAGGATTCTACAGGTACTTTTGTCAGAAGAGAAAAGCCAAGGAGAGTGTAACCCCTCTGATAAAGGAAAAGAGAACTGGCCATAATAGACACGGAAAAGGCTGAAGTGCTCAACAAGTTCTTGCCTCTTCCCAAGTCTCTCACGTCCCTAAATCTTTAGGCAGGGGACAGGGGAGCAAAATCCCTCCCACTATAAGAGAAGAGCAAGCCCAAGACTGCCTAATGAGACTGAATGTATACAGGTCTATGGGGCCGGATGACATGCATCTTGGCCCTGAAGGAACTGGCTGATGTGGCTGCCAACCCTCTCTCCACCATGTTCCAAAAGTTGTGGCTGTCAGTCCCATCTTTAAGAAAGGGAGGAAGGAAGACCCTGGAAACTACAGACTGGGGAGCCTCACCTTTGTGCCTGGGAAGATCATGGAGCAGATCCTCCTGGAAGCTATGTTAAGGCACATCCAAGATGCAGAGGTGATCGAAGACTACAGCATGGCTTCACCAAGGGCAGGTCGTGCACAATGGTGAAGAAAAAGAATGGACCCAATCTGGTGGCCTTCTATGACAGAGTGACAGCATCTGTGGACAAAGGAAAGGCAACTGATGTCATCTACATGTACTTCTGCCTTTGGCACGGTTCCACACTACATCCTTATCTCTAAATTGGATAGATATAGATTTGAAGGCTGGACTGTTATGTGGATAAAGAATTGGTTGGATGGTAACAGCCAGAGGGTTGTGGTCAATGTCTCTATGTCCATGCTTATGCATGGAGACTTATAAAAGTCTTGGAAATTCCAAAATCTCATTGTAAAACTTGCATTTTTATCACATAGATTGATTTAGGTTGGAAGGGACCTTAGAGATCATTATGTTCCAACTCCCCTGCTGTAAGCAAGGACATCTCCCACTAGACCAAGTTGCCCAAAACCCCATCCAGCCTGACCTTGAATACTTCCAGGGAGGTGGCATCCATAACTTCTCTGAGCAACCTGTTCCAGTGTCTTATTACCCTCACAGTGAAGAATTTCTTCCTCATATCTAGTCCAAATCTATCCTTTTCCAGTTTAGAGTCATTGCGCCTTGTCCTATTGCTACATGCCCTTGCAAAAAATCCCTCCCCAGCTTTCCTGTTGGCCCCCGTACAGGTACTGGACGGCTGCTATACGGTCCCCACAGAGCCTTCTCTTCCCTACGTTGAACAGTCCCAACTATCTCAGCCTGTCCTCACAGGGCAGGCGCTCCAAATGTCTGATAATCTTCATGGCCCCCTTCTGGACACGCTCCAACAACTCAACATCCTCCTTGTGTTGGGGACCACAGTAATGGATGCAGTGCTCCAGACATAGTCTTTGCCAAGGGCAGGATGTTCTAATCAAGCCAAAAAATGATATACTAATAGTCTATGCCTTCTAATTGTTATCATATTTTTCTCTGATTCAAGGGAAGCAGTTATGTTCAAAAGAGACATCCACTTTAAAAATGTCTATATCCCAATTCTGTTTTCTGTGGGATTATTTCCATATAAAATCAGGCATTCAGGTTGCAGAAACTGCCAAATGAATTCTACAAAATTGTCACTGATCTATCATTGAGAATTTCTACCTTTTTTGTTGGCAATAAGAAAAGAGAATAAAACGCAACATAATCAGTATTTGTCATTAAATACCACTGGAATCCACAGAAATGAATTAGATTATATCAAAAGAGTTAGAATCAGCTAAAGCACACTGTTCTAACAGTACTGAAAAGATTAAAAAAAAAAAGCAATTTTTTCATTAAAACATTTCCATTACAAAATAAAAGCTTACTATTCCTGTGCAAATTCTTGAATAATAAACTTCTATTGCAGTGCTTTGAAGTCCTCTGATTCACATCTTCCAATTGAAAATCTGGCTTTACTGAAGTTTAATCCACATTTCTCCACATGAATGCACTTTCTTTCTGAGATATGTCTTATTCACTCTGGTGAAATTTTCTTTTTTCCAAAAATGTTTGCATGGCCCTGTATGGGCCAAAATGTCAAACCACAACATCTTTCTATTTCCCCAGAGAATTGTGCAATCTAATTAGAAGCAATCCTATAATTACTTTTTTGATAACTGAGAACCTTTCCAACCACTTCTCACAAAAAGCTTCCAAAACAACCTTATTTTCAACAAGCTCTTTGCAGTTAACAATGTACCAGATTATTTGTGTATGCACTGTCGGACATCAGAATAAAAGCAAGTGAGGAGCTAATACCTTGAAGAAGAAAATTACAGTGACTTTTTGCCAGCCCTGCTTGCCTAATTTTGCTGGACGAATGTAGGTTCCACATATCCCTCATATAATGCCAAAAGTGAAAAGGAGTCATTCCCACAGCATGAGTTGCGCAGCCTATCAGTGGGTGTGTGGCTGAAATGTAAATTTAATCCTTGCCTTATACCATTCTTACTGCTACTAGTCTTGTACTTTCTTCTTTCCCTAACAAAGACTACCAGTTTACAAACACTACTGAGCAATATGCTATCATTGCCCAATCTACTCCACATAACAGTCAGTATGAAGTTGCACTGGCCCAAACTCCTGCTACCATTCAGTGGTTTACATTTAAAAGAAGCTTGATTTTAAGTTCATTCAATTGCGAAGTCCAAAGTAAATTTAGAAATTGCAAATCTGCCTGTATATGAAGAAAAATCAAAACCACTAAGTTTTAAATCAGCCAAGAACTGGTTGAGAATTTTGTGCCAATCAAAGTTAACAGACATTCCACATCAAGGTAATCCATTCTTCGGGTCAATGGCTCTATGTCCAGATGGAGGCCAGTGATGAGTAATGTCCCTCAGTGGTCTGTCTTGGGACCAGTGTTCTTCAACATCTTTATCAACAGCCTAGACAGTAGGATTGAATGTACCCTCAGCAAGTTCGCTGATGACAGCAAGCTGAGCGTTGCAGTTGATATAACACAAGAAGAGATGCCATCCTGGACCTGGACAAGCTTGAGAATCGGGCCCATGAGAATCTACTGAGATTTGACATGACCAAATCCAAAGTGTTGCACTTGGGTCAGGGCAATCTCAGGTATATTTACAGACTGGGAGAAAAACTCCTTGAGAGCATCCCTGCAGAGAAGGACTTGAGGGTCCTGTTGGAAAAATAGCTGGACGTGAGCCAGCAATGTGTGCTTGCAGCCCGGAAGGCCATCTGTATCCTGGGCTACATCAAAAGAGAGGTGGCCAGCAGGGCAAGGGAGGTGATTTTCCCCTTCTATTCTGCCATTTTGAGGCCCTGTCTGGAGTACTGCAACCAGGCATGGGGGACCCCAGCACGAGAAGAATGTGGAACTGTTGGAGCAGAATCAGAGGAGGACCATGAAGATGGTCAGAGGGCTGGAGCACCCTCTTACAAAGAATGGTTGAGGGAGCTGGACTTGTTTAGCTCAGAGAAGAGAAGATTCCAGGGAATCCTCATAGTGGCCTTCCAGTACTTAAAAGGAGGTTATAATCTAGAGGAAGACTGACTTTTTACATGGTCAGATAACGATATGACAAGGAGGAATTGCTTTAAACTGAAAGAAGAGAAATTTAGGTTAGATTTCAGGAAAAAATTCTTAGAGAGTGGTGAGGCACTGAAACAGGCTGCCCAGAGAAGCTGTGGATGCTCCATCCCTGGAGGTTTTCAAGGTCTGGCTGGATGGGGCCCTGGACAGCTTCATCTGCCTGTCTGATCTACTGGGTGACAACTCTGCCCTTGACACGGTTTTGGAACTAGATGACCTCTATGTTCCCTTTCACCATAAACCATTCTATGATTCTATGATTTTCATTTAATATGATAGTTTATAAATCATGCAATTCTAGATCTATCTCTAGCTGACATTTTCATGCATATTTCCATAATTTTCACTTCTTACTTCAGTGCAAATGTTGATTTAAGTTTGTAGGAGAATAATTTAGAGCTGAAAGTGATTCTTTAACCCAAAGTTATTATCATACATAGTTCATCTGAGTTTAGTATTCTACATACAACCTAGCTGAGGTGACTCTAGCTATTTTATTCGTTTGTAAACTTCTCAAGAATGCTTCAGGTGAACGTAACAAAGATGACAGCAATTGCTTGTATTTCTCTATACTGCTTAGATAATGTTGCTTGATTAGTTTGCAGGAAGCAAAGGGTCCTATTATTTTTCTCTTTATGTTTGTCTTTTTTGTCTTCTCTCCCTTCCAGTTTCCTCTTTTGTCCCTTTCAAAATGTGTAGGTTAGTCCTTAAAATAACCTCAAAAGATAGGATGGAACTGCAGGGGAAACAAGAGTTTGAAATCATTTACAAAGGAATTAATGCAGAGCCATTTTTCCCGGTCATGTCTTATCTTCATCCAGTATCACTTTAATAATTCTCCTTTCCCCTTTTTCCTTTCTTTGCTGTCATCTTCTACATGTTGTAAAAGTGACTTCTGAAGAACTTTCAATATAATTAATTCATCATGGTGGTCCTTAATATGCAGCATACCCAGTGCTCTCATACCTATGATTTTTTTGGTTCCTACATTTTATTTCACAGTGCCTTTTATCAGTTTCATCACGACATGTAAATACATATAATAAGAATTTTCCCTTTAAAATTAAATACATGGAGTGTGCTTGATTTTACTAACATTTCTTGTCCAGATAAGCCACTGAAGTAAATTGGAGCTTTCACAGTTGAATATTTGCAGGCCTAGAATTTGCTAAAATGTTCCCTCTTCCTTTCTACACAACTTTTTTTAAGTGTCTCAGAAAGTAACAGATATATATCTTTCGAAAGTGTACATATCCATGCTAGAAAGTTCAACTCCAGTATGTTTTCAGGAGCTAGTTAGCCGTTTTGAGGAGAGCTCCTGTATTTATTAATATTCATATATTTTATTGTATTTTTCTTTGTTTATTTGTTTTGTACTAAACAAAGAATAGTTTTGTAGATTTTTTTCACATCTTAAATTTAGAGCTCTTTCACCACAGTGTACGGAGATGAATCAACCCCAAACCAATAAAACATAACCAGTTGCTCCAAAAAGGTAAACCCACTGAAAATGTTTGATTATCAAAATCTCTTAGGCAATATAAAAAGTGTTTCATCTAAATGTCTTAACTTGAATTGATGTATCTTCTTAGATTTAGCAACAGTGAATGACTTTCTACAGCAGTCAGTGTGATTCACACATACAATAAAACCCCTCCAATTTCTGCATTAAAGTGTGAGACCTGTGTATGGAGCTGAATATTGGTTTCAATGCATTGGAAATAATGGTGGAAATTACCTGACTGGAAGGGAAGCTAAGCAAAGAAAGACTTTGCCTAGTTCCTAATAAGGTCCATATGAAGGTTGATCAGAGTCTTGAACCCCATGGTCATATGTGATTCAAAACTCACGCTGGCCAAAGATTCATTCACAGAACATTGTTTAGAAATTAGAAACAAACTGAAGCCTCTCGGCCACATAAAGGCAGTGAGTTTTTATTGGCTGTTATTCAGCAAACGGTAGGATTATAGTACTTTTGACAGAGATTCTCTATTCATATGACCACATGCATTCCTGTTGCCTGCTAAGTTCTTTGACTGGAGTTTTGATTTTCTCAGCTGAGAAGAGAGTGTATCGTTCTGTCTCACCACTTAAGTTAGAGTGATCTCCCTAAAGCATATCAGTATTCAACAGGGAATTAGGTTGCCACTGCCTCATCAAGGCAGAGCATAGACAAAAACTAAGAAACAAACAACACTCTCCTACCAAAAAAAAAAAAAAAACTCCTAGATTTTGCTTTGTTTGTCATTATCTTGCAGATTTCACTCCTTTCTTTTACCTCAAGGCTTCAGCTAAAATTATTTCATAGAAAGGAAGGATACAGTACTGAAGAACTAATAGTTCTTTACTCATCTCAAAAACTAATACAAGACAGTATTTTGTTATTAATTCTTCATTTGAGTGTTCAAATTTATACGTTAAATTCAAATTTGTATGTTAAATTGTGACAGATGTAGGTAAAGTGAAATGTGCTTTAGCATTATTGCGATGTTTAAAGCTTCGTGCAGAAAAAATAACAATAAGGTAAGCATAGCATTTGTCATAATTATAACTCTCTTTCCTTTCTAGTGTCTCTGGATGCTACTTCTCTGAATTGCTTGACTTTACATGCTATCTTGAGTTATGTATTTATATTTCTTCTGTTCTGGTACAAGTATAAAGACAGTACCAGATGCATAAAACGCATGTCCGTATTTGGGCTCAGGCTTCCACTTGGTCATCGGTAGGGTTCTGTGACTCATGATGAAGGACATTATGTAGACTGATGATAGTAAGCACCAAGTGCCGTTTTATTTAATCTAATTCTGAAACAATGTAAAATCTATGTTAGAAAGACTACATAAATAAAACAGAATTCTTTATTCCATTCCAGATTCTAAGGAGTCTAAAAAAAGATGTTAAAATTGTAAGAAAAAATAATTGATTTTGTCTAAGTCAGTTATTTCTGGCCCTTTAGGCTTACTTAATGCCACATACAAAGAATTGCACAAAATTAGCTTAAATAACAGCTTTCTACATTACACTTGGCTTCAGTAGAGCTTTCTTTCCATGATAAATAAAGTAGCCTAAGTTCCTCTTTTGAATTGGATGAGACAATAATTCAGTTTTCATCTCCTTAAGAATGCAAGGATACATTCAGTCCCATCTTGTTCTGGTTAGTCCTTCACTGAGTGCTTGTTCAATCTTTTTCCCTCTCAAAAAACTTACATTGTCTCTGAAAGACAAATAGAACAAGCCAGGAAACAAGAAAGACACTTCCTCTGTCTTTACCTTTCAATACCTTGTCCCGTCAGCATTTTTCTCACACCCAGCTGAGAACCAGAAAATGACAGATAGCTTGTGCATAAAAAGTGTACCATCTCTTCTATTAATCCAACTTGCTTTCTACCCCTGAATTTCATAACCCTCTCTTTTTTTTTTTTTTTTTCAGGATATATATAACAAAACTCCTCTTGGCTGTAGTGAACCAGTCCCCAGCTACATGTTTGAAGGCAAAGGCTTTTTTAACTGCCTTAAATAATTTCTGCTTACTAATCAGACAGACAATTTGACCGGATGCCTCTTAAACAATGCTAACTTGCAGTCCTTTCCATGTCACTGTGGAAGTTGCCATCGATCTGCTTATTTCTCTGAAGTCCCAGTTCCTATATAGGAATATGTAACCGAATTCATGTAATAAAGAAAATAGTATAGTATAGATATTACAACAAGTGCAACCAGCTACGTCCAAAGCACAATAACGACAAGCACATCTCAATGATTTTGAAAGAATTTACAACCTGACGTACAAGAATTTACAAAAGCCCTCACCTTGCAGGAACTGAAGAAAACACTTTACTATGAACAGATAGGAGGAGGCAGTGATTTCAGTAACATTTCTCATGAGTCTTAACACAACTGTAGGGGACCATGGAGTCTCAGAAATTCTTCTAGTCTATCCTCTCCCTCAAAACTAGATGAAAGGCACCCTAATCAACACAGACATCACACATTTCTGCTCTCCTTAAAAGCTTCCTGAGAAGATTCCCAGGCAAACTAGCTTCCCGCTTGTCTATCTTTACTGCTGCAAACCTTTGCATGCATAAAACTCAAATCTCTCCAGGTGCTCTTTAAGCCCTTTACCACGTGTTCTTCCATCACCAGTGAGCAAAGAGAATGATTTCCCATTTGTTTTTTTGTATGTTTAGAGACCAAACTTGCACAGATTTTGGCTTTCCAGATTAAATATCCCTCTTCTGTTTTCTGCTCTGTAGGATATTTTAGTTTTTGTTGTCCAGCAAAACACATTAGAGTATATTTCTATCTTGCTAAATGCTTTATACTACCAATTTAAGAATATTTCTCTAGGCTTTTTTTTTTTTTCTGATTTTAATTAGAAATATTTCATCTTTGGCTTCCAGTTGGAATATGTTAGCTTGGTTTAGCTAATTTTCTTTCTTCTTGCTCTCTTTTTATCCTTTAAAGTATATGCCTATCATTATACTGCTATTAATAGCCATGCATGTAACTGTTCTATTATAAACATTACCCAGGTGTCAGCTGTAATATGCTGTATTTTAGTCTAAGTCTGTACTTAAACCTCAGATTCCTTTCTAAGTAGCTGTTACTATAAATAAAATGTTCTGAGTATTTAAATTAGGAAACAAAAAGAAATAGAAAACAATGTATTTAAAAACTGAGAAATGTATATCTTGATGTTCTGTGATGCTTACTAACGTAACAGGGACAAGTTCATCACTGGTGCGATATTATAACTTACTGAATTATATCATAATTTAGGAAACCTTTGGCTAAGTAAGTTATAAGGCATGCAAATAAAGTAAATAAAGCCAAATAGTATTTTAGATCATTCTCTTAAGTAAATAGAGATTGATAGTTGGTAACATGCACTGCCAATGATACTAAAAATCAACAATATTCCCAACTCAAATGATAAAAATTTGAAGAAAAGCTGAGAGATGAATGATGTGCATGAAATTTTACAGTTTTAATAAACTGAAGTAATCACAAATTTAGAAGAAAAATGTAAAAGTAGCTCAAAATAAAGTGGAAATGAGTTCTACATAACATTTCACCTATATGTTCTTATTCTCTCTTAGATTTGCACATACACCAATTTTTGTCATAGTAGAACAGCTGCTTAAATAAAATTTGAAGTCAATAAATATCCAAGAGTGTCCAATATGTTTCAAAGCTATCCCCTTAAAATGTAAATGTGAAAAGAATATGCACGTATATTTGGTTTAGAAATGAATTACAGTATACTTAACACACCTACACTTAAAAATTGCATCTCATTTTCAGAACACAATCCTCTGAAACTAAATGTCTGGTTAAAACAAATTATACAATATATTTCAGAATTGAGTTGATTTCAAACAGTTTTTGCTCCAACCTGAAAGCTGTTTGGGGACTGTGACAACCTCATTAATCAATGAATCTCGCTGCTTAAAATTCATTATCCGGTTTATCTTCTTCAAAAATAAAATATAAACCGTATGTGCTACACAGTAAGATGCAAAAGCTCAGGCAATAATTTAAGGTCTTTGTGATGATGAATGTGGGATACAAAATGACAGGGAGACAGCAGATTAAGTATCTGCAGAGAAGAGAGTTTTCAGAATTCAGTCTCAGAACACCCTTAAGCCTATTGTGGTGGAACAAAACGGAAAATGATTTTGAAATCAAGTCAAATGCAGGTAGTTGGGTAATGCACTTTTATTGAGTCTATATATTTATAATACTTTCTCTTCAAAGAATGTACAGAGCCAATAGAACAAGAAGGCTTCCACAAAATAATTGAAATTTGACTACTCACATGTTACATAAATAACAGCTTTGCCCAAGGAAAAGAATAAAAAATTAATATAAGAAGAAAAGGCAAATTAATTCTCAGACTTTAAATAAATACAGCAGCAATTACTTGCCTAAGAACTTTAATTATGTGACACGGGTATATTCTGTCATTAAATCTTACTTTCTTACCTCTTTCTGATAGTAATTATATTTTTTTTTATCTGTTCTATTCACTTTGCCCATGTGATTTACACATATATATATATTAATATTTTTATTGGTATTTACAAAACATTAAACTATTGCAGAATTAATTGCTTTGCCAGATATTTCCACACCAGCTATAAAAGCCTCTTATGGAAACAGAAACCCCTTATCTCCAGACTCCAACCAAGCAGAGAGGCATTTTTGTTGCCAGGGACAAGTGAAGGAATTTGCAACGGACAGCATTAAACGACTCTTCCGTCTGTTCGCTTACTTTCTTCTATTTTTCCATGGCTGTTCCAACTCTGACACTTCAGGCAAAAATTTAATCTCCTATGCTTTCAAAGCCTTAAGGTATTTGTTTACTCAATTTGCCAGAAGAAAAACTGAAGTCGTCTTAGGTTACATTACAACTACAAAATAAAGTAGTCCCAATGACAGGCCAGAGAGAATGAATACTGTGCACCAAGTGGCACAGTATGATGCATATCCACACACCCAAACTCTCTTCTCCCATGTACACATTGCCAGCCTTGTTAAATGCGATTCTTGGCCTAATAAGGGAGAGCAGTTTTTTGTATAGCCCAAAGTGGCACCATGGAGGCTCCAAAGTCAGTGGAGATGATGAGGGGCTATTATCTGAGCCCAGGCCCCAGCATTATTTCATTTGATACTACACATAGCCTTTCCAGATCAAAGATAACCTGCTTCAGTATCACGCATACTGAACAGTGGTCTCAGGTATGTGTGGGGTGTACTGCAGTTTGCTTACATGGGCACAACCAAGGTTGCTAGACAAGTCATGAGACATAAGAGAGCTCACAACTTAAATATGAAGTAGTTAATGGTTTTCATAAGGGGATACTGCTGTCATAAAAGTGCAAAACCCAACTTCCCTCTCATTATTGGCCCTCAGTGCAAGTTCTAGCAGTAACTATAATAGTCTTCTGTTTTTATGTGTGCTGTGTAAATAGTACAATTTATGTATTCCTTCTGTTGAGAGGTTTAACTGAAGACAATACTATATAGAAATGCTACAGAATACTACATAAATGCTATACAGCGTTCATGAAGAAATATGTAAATAAGTTCTTGGAAACTGTGGAGTAAAGTCATAGGAAGCCAATTTCCTTATGGGAATTTTAACAGCAAGTGTAAGAATGAGATAACAGGCAGACCATGCACTTCTGACACCATATGACCTCCTGAAGGCGATCAATTTCCTATCTGTCAATGATAGATTGCAATCGAGAGTCAGGATAGCAGNTTATTTCTCGATTCTCTCCCCCATCCCAGCTGGGAGGAGGGGGGGGGTGAGCGAAAGGCTGTGTGGGGTTTCCAGGCCTGCCTGCTGAAACCAGAACACAAGTAATGAGTTGTGCCAATAATACTTCTCAGAAATCCAGACTTGTGTCTCCGAGTATGTACAAAATTTAATTGAACCATCACTGTCAAAGAAACTGAATGGTATGCCTGTGCTGTCTACTACCTTAAAAATCCTATCTCAAGAATATTGCTTTCATATTAATCTGTAATTCATGACTGAAAGAACATAATTAATTGGCTATTTTGAAGACCATTCACTGTGTGATTTTTACTAGTGTAACACATACATGGTGTTAGTTCACTGGTTCAGCCCTCTGTTTCTGAGATAACAGAGGCCACAATTCAGCTTAAATAAGATTTTTTAATATTGAATACATATTTGAATAACTTACTGAATCATAGCTTTAATGTCGTATGCAAACATGCTTTCAACAAACCTATGCAAGTAATCATTTTCCCTGATCATCGTAAAAGGAATTAACCTTTCTGTTTTTGACATGCTTGGGAGTATTAGGCACAGTTGAGTAGAAGTTCCAACATCTGGAAAGTAGGTTAGAAAATAAATTTCATAAAATGACAACAGATAGACATACAGCATTAAGCATCACCAAATATGGGCAATATTTTTCTCCATAAATTGAGTATTTACATTTCATTGTTCCGTAGTTAGGTTTGACTTTGTTCATATCTAATACAGAGATGGAATTATAGAGAACAAATAATCAGATTTATAATTCGTTGTGTATCTTCAATTGTAGGTTAATCAGCTGAAATACAGGTATAAAACATCACTGCGTGATCATGAAAAAGAAAGTGAAATCCTAGAATGTGTGAAGGAAAGTGTTACTGTTAAAGATAAGGAAGTATTAGCGCAATTAGACAAGGAACTGGTAAGACTTCCTCTGGAATACTTTATACACTGTTCTGATAGCCTATGTTTAAGAAAGATTAATTAAACTGCAATACTTGCAGAGAGGGGCTGCTAAGATGATTGGAGGAAAAGAACTTATCTTGTAAGAGGAGACTAAAATAACTTAATGGAGTCTGATAGGGTATATCATTTCTCTCTATAAATACTTCAGAGGTAGATAAATGCTGAAGAAGGATAAAGCTATTTAAACTAAAAGACAAGGTTGACACAAGAGCAAATGGGTATAAATGGGAAAACTTACACTGGAAATTAGAAGAATGAGTGAGGTTCTGGAAGGTCTTACAGAACAAATCTAACTAGTTTAAAAGTGAGACAGGACAAGTTCAGTAATGTATTATAAGGTAAGACATTATATTATAAGACATGTTTGAATAAGAACTTAGCATGATGGCTAAGAATTCCTTTGCGCTCTCTATTTGTAGCATCTCACTATGATCATCTACATCTTCCCCATTAGGGACTCAGTAAAGCAATCTTAATACTACTGTTTCACTAGTGAAGGACAAAAGACAGTCACTGGTGAGTTTTTTGGTGGATCAAAATGCAACATGTTCAGACTTGAGATTGATGTTAAACAGAAACCCTGGAGGTGGCTTTGTTTGGAGCCAACACTTTCTCTGAAGTCTTTACCTCCAGAAAGAAAGAAAGAAAAAAAAACAGAAGAGAAAATGTATATGAGAGGTACTCTCTCTTATGATTTGTGTGGACAGAGAATTGTTTAATACTGGAAATGCTGAGGGCAGATGAAGGGGGACCATGAGCCAGAAAGATTCTTTCTTCGATTTAGGGAAAATTTTACAGAGAAATTGAGCAAGAGATTGAACTGGCAGTGCGGGCTGCGGAGCCAGAAAAACAGAAATCTCCAGTCCCTTCAGAGTTTTTCCAATCTCTTCTAGCTTGGAATTGGTTCCAGTTGTTTTCTTTACATTTTTTACAATCTTGGATCTTGGTTTATTTCTATACCTACTTCTTGCCTACTTATTTTTCTTACTCATTTGTTTACTTTTAGTTTTATTTCCTTTAGTTCATACTTATTTAAATACAAAGTCAGTTTTGGAACTAGTATTTGCCTGTATCCCATGTGTCTGCTCAAAAGCTTTTTCACTTGTTAAAAATTTTATTTGGTTAGACTGTTCATTCCTCAGGATAAGAATAGTCTACTCCTGTAAATTTGGGTTGCCCAATTTTCCCTTGACAATCAACCTTGACAGTACTGTCATTATTCACATGTATTAACTAAACACTCTGGAGAACTCAGCTGAGGGAAATTAGCTCATTTATTTGTTCTGCTGAAATTTGTTCTTACTTTGGTCATCCTGTTTTGGTACCTTCTGCTGAGATTTGAATGTACTCTGTACTTCAAGGATACAAACAAGTACAAGTGAAATTTAGAGCATCTGCAAATAATATTGAGCATAAATTTGTTTAAAGCTTTAAAAAGGAGTTGAATTTAGTCATGATAAAAACAACAACAGCAAAAAAAAGTGGTGTACAGGTCCAGTTGGAAGCCAAAATAAATATATGTATTTTGATAAAATATATGTATATATATATAAAATATGTATATATATTGATAAAAACAAACGTGTAGGAAATTCTGTATCTGTTGCCCAGGGCAATCTTGTTGGGTGCTTGATGTGGCTTGTTTTTATGGTACAATTTGTTATTGTGACCACTTCATAACATATGTATATAGAGAGGTCGCTCCAAAAGTAATGCATCCTATTTAGTTCTGTGGAAATTACAACATATACAAAGAGCACAATAGCTGTATTTGACAGAGCAAATTCTCAGCTACAAAGCACTATTTTCCAATGTAGCATTAGATATGCATTTTCACCAGTGATGAACAAGAGCCTGCACACCGCCCTCAAAAATCTGTATGGCTGTCCAGATTGTGGCTTGTCTTTCACATTGCTCTTGCCACCACTGAAATGCATCACCCACTGCCTCACTGTGCTCACATCCACTGTTCAGTGTTCACAAACATTTAGTAAGCATTGATGAACATCAATGAGCTCAATTTTTTCTGCATGGAGCAATTTAGTGACACACCTTTTCTTCAGACACACTTCCATGTCAGGCACCATTTTGTCAGAATGCCCCTCTGCTGCCACCTGCCGCACAGCATCAAAATGTAACAGAATATTGTTGAGAAGGTTCAATCTCTACTGCCATACCACCAACATCCTCCTTTGGCGTTGTGAGCCAACATAATAAAAAAGGAGGTAGTATTTTCAGAGCAGCCCTCATATTTCTCTAGTATGACCTCAGGATGTGCTCTTAACACTATCTAAAATTTTAGATGCCAGATTGCTCTTTCCTTCTAATGTTTGAGGCATATCTATTTGCAGCTGAACCCATTAACAAAGGTATATATGAATATATATCATATAAAAATTCTAACAAGCAGCACACCCTAATTTTCCATGGTAAGAGAAATTGTTAAAACTTTTCAGATATCCAGAAATACTACAATAAACTTTATACACACATTGACTGACTCCTTGACTCCAAAACAGAACTTTCCTTTCGAGTTGTGGAACAGAATTGTACCTTCAACCATTTTTATGAAGCTGAGAAAGAAGCAAGTGATTTTTTTATATCTTTATACCCATGAAGTAGCACCTCACAAAGATTTTGTTGTCAGTATCACTTCCCAAGTCATATTATCATTATTTGGCATTTTGGAAAATTAATCACTCAATTACATCAACATATTCACATAAAAAATATTCTTTTAGAAATAGGCATGTACTGGAGTAAATTAGACCAGAATTTGCTTTAGCATTTTGTCCCCTGTTCGTCTCCAGATCTGCTCTGGTTAAGAACAAGGAACATCGTTAGTTCTTTGTTATTATTCTTTTAACAGAAGTATTCAATCTCTATTGTTGTAATCTGTCACCTCTAATTAGCACTAAATCACTCAAAGCTTTTTTAAAAATATATAACTAATGCTGAATCACTCTACTTCATTATGATGAACTTTCCTGTCTTCAATAAACAGTCCTTCTTAAACCCATACAGAATAGTAAGCTAAATTAAGTACATTAGAAAGTCACTTTAGAATGAGAATTCATTACAGACAGTGACAACTCAGTATGAGACAATGCACTACTCATTTCAAAAGCTGTGGAGAAAGAATCCCTTGATGAAAACTCTGTTTACTTGTGGGAAGGGTAATTTAATTATCTATCTTCCTAACAAAAGGCATCGTTGTTGACTCAGGATGTAGACATTAACATATAGAAAATGTATTGTTTCATTTAATCTAAAAGCCCAACATCAAAGTGACTTTGCCCTATATATAAAAGTAAAATAAATAAGTAAATAAATAAAACAGGTGAAAACTGAAAGAGAAAAGAGGACAAGCTGCTGAAAGTCTCGTTTGCCTGACCTCATTTTTTGCTGAACTATGGCCTACCTCAATTGTGCTGAAGTACTTGCGTTTTGTAATACATTATTTCCAGTAATTACTAACATTTTCTGGAGTTTTAAACAACTTATTCAGTCTTGCTCCAAAAAAAATTTCTTCTTTGCTGCTACAGGCAGTTATTTATCCCAACACTTGGTAGCCACCTCTTCAGTGAGCAACAAACCACTGCTCGCTGCTCTGACCTCGGAACGTGAGTGAGCTAATTCCTGGTTATTCATGGCCAGTCCTCAAGGGTTCTTTCTTGACTAAACTGTAGCTGACGGAGTAGTTGATGAACCATTTGCAGACAGCCTTCCCTCAACAGATATTCCATATTCCCAGACAAATCTTCCATTGTTTACAATATGGGGACATTATTGAGAAGAGCGGTATAAGAAAATGCAGCAAGAAAAGTTTTAAAGTAGTCAGAATAATGCCCCATCCCAGAAATATGCCCTATCCCTGGAGGTGTTCAAGGCCAGGCTGGATGGGGCCCTGGGCAGCCTGATCTACTGGATGGCAGCCCTGCCCATGCAGGAGTTGGATGATCTTTAAGGTCACTTCCAACCTAAGTGGTTCTATGACTCTATGATTCTGTGATTCCATGATAATTACTTTGTGGGTGACAGCTTGAAAATACGCTGCTTTGAGGAGAAGTTCAAGTATATACAAAGGAGGTAAAAGTTAATGGTGAATAGAGGGACCAAAGAGTTCTTGGGAAAACAATATCTTGTCCAATCTTGGAAAAAACCTGAATGAACAATTCTTTTGAGAGACATTTGCAGGAGGAGAAAAGCCAAGAACTTACATACAGTGGTACTTGTGTCATCAATAGCTTTTGCAGAAGCAAAATCATTTAAAGAGTAATTCAGAAGGAAGAAAGGAAGGAAGGAAGGAAAATTCTGAGAGGAAAAACTCGGTTTATTCTTTCTGAGATCTCTGCTGAAAATAATCAATTACCGTAAACTGAAGTATATAATATTAAAAAAAAAAAAAAGGAGAACTTTTTTTTTTCCTGCATGTCTATGTCAGGATTAGTCATCTTTTGTGTTTATAAACAAAAGGGTTTATAAAGAAAAGAGTTTTATGCTGTGATTTCTGATGTACTGAAGACAAAACAGCTAGCTCACTAATCAAATTGGATTCTGATTGGCAGAAATCATGATCTATTTTTTCTCCTGTGGTAGTACCCATGGAGCTGCTTAGAGGTGTGCAAACATCACACAGATGACAGTATTCTCGCATCATGTAGTAGCTTCTGGTTGTAAACTGGCACAGCTACAGAAAAGAGCATTTGGTCCACCTGCAAAGGGAGTAATTTCACACAGTCTGTGAGTATTGCCAAGGCATGCTTCATGTTTGGAATGCCAACATAAATCTGAAGGTCACTGAACAAGCATTTGTGTATTTCAAATAATTGATATTTTGGTCAACAATTGTAAAACAAGCATATAAGAAAGCTAATGTAATCTTTAAATTTAAATCAAGATGTGATGGCTTTAAAAATATTATTAGAAACGTTGAAATATTATTAGATTACATCAATTGGAGAAAAATCTGATAAAGCAAAGGTAAAAGCAGTAGCCATATAATGCTCATTACATTTGATGATGAGAGAAATGTAACACAATCTCGTTTACAGACTCTCTGGATGTTGTTTACACAAAACTGGTCAATACTTTATTTTTGCTTATTCAGCATATGAAGAAGATCGTTTTGCCTGTTTAAGTATCAGCATCACTTGACTTTCTCAAAGATCTTTTTACACCTCAATCTTTATAATGAAAATTTGTAGTGGGTGATCCAGAAAACATACATAGCAAGTCATTTTGTGCAAATGCAGCACTTAAACTTTCAGCATAGTAGACATTATAGTGTCATTCTGATATTTTCTAAATTTTTTTTGCAAGAATATTAGACTTTTTGTAACTCTTCTATTCTGACACAGCAAGACAGGGTATTGTTTGGGGAAATTAAGATTTTTAAAAAATACAGATTGCATAAAATAATAGTGATTATGAATATTGACTAGAAATAATGACACACAAGTGCAAAAGAAATGTCTAGTAATAGAATATACATGGTAGGAAGGACGAAGATTGAATATTAAGGGTGGTGAAAGAGAATGCATTGTCTAATCTTTGTTGTATTCCTCCTTTGGTGTTTTCTTTCTCTATTGTTTTTCCAATTGAAAAATCTGTTTTCCTGATGGCACAAGAACAGATTTAGCTGTAGTTTACCAATGCAATCACAGAATCACAGAATCACAGAATTGTAGGGGTTGGAAGGGACCTCGAGAGATCATCGAGTCCAACCCGCCTGCCAGGGCAGGTTCCCTACAGCAGGTAATGGCAAAATCTGATATCTTTTACCTCAATCAACACAGTCTCATTCAAGTTAACTTTCAGTGGTGTCTGGGGAGGTTGATTTATTTTAAGAAATAATAATATAATTTAGGCAAGCCACAAATCTTGATTAGAAAATTTCACAATATTCAAATTTGTGAATAACAAAACAATAAACAATAAGTTTGTCTTGTTCTATGTCTTTTTCGTATACTGCAGTATCTGAGGACAATTTATGTATTGAGCTCTGAAAATCTGCTGTTTCAAATTTTATTCTGAGTGTGTGTAAGAGAGAGATGGACAGAAAGACAGATACACTGCAAGATGTCCTAGCATGATTCACATTTCTCTGAAATGATTAACTAAATATCTGAAAACTGTCTATAATCCAGAACTGCCACACTTATGAAGTGTATAATCCACACTTCTGAAGCTATTACTTCACAGTTAAGTTCCCGTCATAAATATGGTAACTGTCCTTTCATTGCATTTATGTTATTTAAACATCTGCCCCCTCCTTCCACTCTTTATTTTAAAGATGAAGTTTTCTGCAAGTAGGCCAAGTAAGATCTTTCAGAGAAAGCCGTCTGTAGCCTCCTTACTGCTGATAGTGCATTTGTTGTGTAAGCATGTTAAAAATGGGCAGTTGCTTAATAAAGTGACTGGTTACACAGAAGGTCAAATTCCAAGCTTGAAAACACACGTCCTACACATGGAAACTTAATGGAAAAAATTATTGCACAAGCCTTCCTCTTAATTACCTTAAGGATCTCCTTTCATTTACAAATATCCAAAGAAATTGTGCTGTCTTGCAGGCTACTGTTGCATTGTGGTGATGTGGTAGCGACCTTAGCTGTGACGAGGAAGAATACCTTTCCAAATGCATGGATTTCATGACAGACAGTCTCTTACAAAAGAATCAAGTCACTATTAAATTTAGTTTTGGAACATGAGTTTTATGAAGTAGAGCTCATAAAGTCGAGTCTGTTGGAGGTGACCATCTAGGTCACTAGCAGACAGTAACAACCAACAGAGAAGTGAAGAAATTACTGTTCATTCTCAATAAAAAAAAAATGAACTGTGCAATGTAAATTGAAAGTCCGTCTTCAGAACTGGAGCAAAGATGGCTGGAAAAAGAGATAATGTACATTTTTGCAGGAATCAAGAAATCATGCTATTATCTTTCTTGAAATAATGCTTATGTATTGGCTAACTGGGGATTAGATTCAGCCTAGAATGAGAAAGATATTGTATGGAAAAGAAAAGAAAAAGAAAAGAAAAGAAAAGAAAAGAAAAGAAAAGAAAAGAAAAGAAAAGAAAAGAAAAGAAAAGAAAAGAAAAGAAAAGAAAAGAAAAGAAAAGAAAAGAAAAGAAAAGAAAAGAAAAGAAAAGAAAAGAAAGCATTTATTTGATATAGGATCGGTGTCAATAATGAAATGTCATTATTTTATTGTCATTACAATTATATTATAATTGTTATAGTATAATATTACTACTAATAATTTTTTGGAGTCCCTTTTCAGAATTTAATAGCATCACTATTGTAACTTCAGTCCATTTGTTTGGTCCAGCCTTTATAAGATTTAGAAATTGCCAAGTATTTGTCTCCAGTAAGTATGTCAGAATACATTAAGTTTTATACTGTAACTAGTACTTTCGGACTTTCTGCTGCAATTATTTTGATAATAGAATTTGAAAAAAATAGATAGTTTGGAATTGTGATTATGCTATATTATCAATTTTCATTAAAGCTCTCTAGGAAAAGGAAAAAAAATGCTTCAAGACAAGAATGTAAAATGTCAATGCAAGAAATATGGTAAAATCACTTTTATTACGTAGCTCAATTGAAGACTAGAGAAAGCATAGAGTACAGCCCGTAGCAAATGTATACAAAGATACGGTGTCAAAACATGCATTATGTTCATGCAATATGGCTTGATTTTCTTATCATTCTACATTCCTTTTGTCGTTGATGATCATAGAATCATAGAATGATAGAATCATAGAATGGTTCAGGTTGGAAGGGACCTTAGAGATCATCTTGTTCCAAGCCCCCTGCTATGGGCAAGGACACCTCCCACTAGACCAAGTTGCCCAAAGCCCCATCCAGCCTGGCCTTGAATACTTGCAGGGAGGGGGCATCCACAACTTCTCTGGGCAACCTGTTCCAGTGTCTCACTACCTTCACAGTGAAGAATTTCCTCCTTATATCTAGTCTAAATCTACCCTCTTCCAGTTTATAGCCATTATCCCTTGTCTTGTAAAGGACCCGTCATTGTAAAAAGCCCCTCCCCAGCTTTCTTGTAGGCCCCCTTCAGGTTCTGGAACACTGCTATAAGGTCCCCCCGCAGCCTGCTCTTCTCCAGGCTGAACAGCCTCAACTCTCTCAGTGACGATGACACTGTACTCTCTGTTACATGTTTTCGAAGGAAATAGATCCTGTGCCAGGGCGAAATTTTGAACGTATTAAAGAGAACTTTCGGTGCTGGTTATGGTCTGTCTCATGTTTACCAGAGTACAAACACACAGTCCAGTGTTACTGTGAATTCATGAGCTGCATTCAAAGTGTGTTCCTGGCAGGGCTGCTTATATCTGTCTGGGTTTGTTCGTCATGTAACCATTTTTACGAACAATACAACCTAGGTAGAAAACAGGTAGGTTAGGAATAGTCAGCAAATAAATACAGAGAATGTGTATTTAACATAAGAGGCTGCTCTGATGATAATGCCTTCTATTTTATTAC
>WBMW01005478.1:48940-70462 GCA_013396635.1 Penelope pileata | reverse complement strand
AATTTTGTGATTCTGTGATTCTTAAATATTCATAGAGAAATTTGAAAATTATGTCACCTGTGTCTCTCCTTGTCCATCAGACCACATGGCCACACTTAAATATTGGTAAGGCCAGCATGAGCAACGATGCTTTTGAAAGAGGCCTTATTTAATGGAAGGCTAAAAATATAAAAAAGGTTATGTGCACTTCTTATGTGTAGAGTCAAAAAGCCATTATTAAGAAAGCCATTATTATTCAGAAATTTTCCCTTTGAGTAAGAAACTCAAGGAAAAATAGAAATACTTTTAGCAAGTAAAAACTTGAAAAGGTGAATACATCTCCTGTCAGTTTGTCTTACAGACTTCCTTATAAAATTGATTGTAAATGTACAGCATGTAAATCAGCAGTTTGGTAATTTTGTTAACAACCATTGAGCCTCTAGAAATTTACTCCATAGTCACCACTGATTTCCCACTTCCTGAGTAAGCCTCAATTTCCAAACCTACCACTACCACCTTCTTCCTTGGAAAATTAAATAATATTTTGCTTCCAAAGTATCCCCATGATCCTGACTGAAATAACAAGAGCACTTAAGTTCCGCTAAAACAGCAATATTTTATTTTGCATGTGACCTTAGTAAACATTTTATGAGCATATATCCATCCTTACTCAAGTGTATTAAGACAGAGATTACACAAAAAAAAAAAAAAGAAAAATAGAAAAAGAAAATGTCTAAAATATTAACAAATTATAAACTTATTTTCCTCTTCTATAATTGATATTAAAAAAAATGAAGGAAATAACACTATTTTCTTTTTACAAAAGGTTATCATTCTGACTTTCTTTCATCTCATTATGGCAGATAATGCAATATAAATTTATATTCAAAATCCTATTGCTTTCCCAATCCAGTTACTTTATTTGCCAGTGTAAATTGAAGGTACATTAACTAACTGAAGTTACTCTGTTTTTTTAACCAGTGAAAAAGAATGAGTTATGATAGGTTGTGGGTTTCCTTTAATGATTCAGAATGTATCAGCATCTTTTATATTGCTGTTATTCTTATGTTTCTCTGTGAAACAGAATCATATTATGGATATTTTAAGTAAGAAACACACAAAATCACAAGAGCAGGTGCTCTAGTCAGACTACGTGCTCATATTTCCCAGTATTCTATTTCTGACCATTGTCAAATGTATGTTTTCAGTTAACTTTTCTAGTGTAAGAGTCAGATTTATTGAACTGTAATTTCTGAGAAATCATTGAACATTTTTACAATTAGGACCATTGACTTCCATTCTCTCATGCTAAAGTCAACTTAATAAATTAAGTACACATCACTAACTAAAAAATGACTGTTAGCAATTTGGCAGTAAATCTGTGCTTTTTTTTGTGGCAAAAATTAAATATATTTTTTTTTAAGAAAATGGTTGCAATAATTACTATTCCTGCAACATTATTATTATTATTTTATTTTACTTTGCATAATTTGTGTTCTTTTATATATCTACGCAGAAATTCCAATCTTCGGATGTTGTCATTTCAGTTTTAAGGATCTTCTTTTACACATATTATCTTTCTTGATCATGTTAAATATTGCTTAGACAATTTTTTTCGAGATTTTGATGTCATTAAGCATACTCAGTATTACTCGTAAACATTTTACTTGTTTTCTCAAACATACAATGGCTTGAGTTGGAAGGGACCTCAAAGATCATCTAGTTCCAACTCCCCTGCCACAGGCAGGAGGGTTGCCACCCACCAGACCAGGCTGCCCAAGGCCCCTCCCAATCTGGCCTTGAATGCCTCCAGGGATGGGGCATCTGCAACTTCTCTGGACAGCTTGTGCCAGTGCCCCACCAATGAGTAAAAAATTTCCACCTAACAATAACCTAAATCTCCCCTCTTCTGGTTTAAACCCATTCCACCTTGTCCTGTCACTGTCAGATTTGATCAGATTAGTTCTGATGCTCCTTTAAGACTTATAATTTTCCTGTGTTTTATTTCTTTTTTCTAAGTTAATTAAAAATGTAGTGGATATTTTTGTTTGCTTTCTGGCTTTACACAGCTCACTAAATTTGGTATTTTGACCTGACTAAATGATTATAAAACAGTTTTCAACAGTTTCTACTGTATAGAACTTGTCCGACTTTGGATTTTGTAGTTAATTGCTTCAACTGATGGTCTAAAATTTTATTGTTCAACTAAATTTAATAACATTCCATAGAAACATCTAGAAATTCCAGTTGTTATAAGGAATTCTGCACTTCAAGCTTGCCAGATTCACAATCATTTCGTTAATGCTTAGCATTATATTTCCTACTCATCTCTGGAAATGTGCTTTATGTTTAGTTTTCATACAGTTCTACATTCATTATATTTGACTAAGTTTCTTAAGCAGTAGCTTTTCTCCTTCACTGTTGTGTTTGTTTGGTTACTCCTACCCATTTTGTTCGGTTGTACTACGGCATTTTGTCACTTGCATTACTGCCCTTCATGTAGGATTTTATCACAGTAACCTGCTTAAAGTGACTTGGTTTGCTGAGCCTGCTCTCTGACAATTAGAAGTTATGAAGCTCAGTATTTAATTATTTCATTTTCTATTTTGTTTACTTGCATTTTGTTTCAGGAAATAGAGATTATATGCTACCATTTCCAAGGTCATAGGACCATAAAATATTTCAGATTGAAAGGTCTTTAATCTGATTCAGGTTGAAAGGTCTTTGATCTCCTGCTCAAAGTAGAGTCAATGTTTGGGTCTTGAGTGTCCCCACAAACCTGACTGTCTGTGACCTCCTTTTCTAGAGTCTCTCCCTTTTTCCCCAGGGCCTGTGTCCTCATGTTAGTTCCCAGAGTCTCCAGCTCTTCAATCCCTGTCCTCCCTAGCCACAGGCCCTGCTGAGCCCATCTGCAGGCTCACAACCCAAACCAGCCTAGTCTCAGCTCTGTCTCCAGCTTTTGGGGCTGGGGCTGCTCCCCTGCTCCTGGCCATCCTGCTCCTTGGCTGGGGCAGTGGGACAAGCCGTGTCTGTGGGATCCTGCCATGACAGCCCCCAGCACTGCCAGCGCACAGGGGCTGCTGGTTTTGCAGCACCTTGAGCAGCCCGCTCCAGGTTGCTCAGGGCATTATCCAGTCGGGTTGTGAATGCTTCTGAGTCCAGAGACCACATAGATCATTCTTATCTTTCACTTTTCCACCACCTTTTATTTTCCAATTACCCATAATATATGAAAAATATTCATTTTTTTTATTTATCTGGATTCAGCCCTTCCCAGACAGACTTAGTCTAAATCAAGTTTCCCCCTTGCTTAATAAATCTTCATAAACAGATGGAAATTACTTTATAAAATGAAATACAGGAAAATGGCATCACGCACTGCTTAAAATGTTATCACATAGGTTCAAATCTGAAATATAAAGCTTGCTGTTCAGTAATTTTCTGTTTTGTTGAGTAACATTACCATAGACGGATCAAAGGTGTATTCCAAAAATATGAGTCACAAGCACACTGCCAGTGACATTTGATGAGCTGTTTCTCATCTAGAGAGTCACAGGGAGTACATACCCAGTAACAGTGCTCAGACATAGTCTGCCCTGCAGCTGGGACTGGATCCTTTCCAAGGTCTCCTGGCCTGCCTCCAGCACCCTGGGCACCCCCAGTTTCCTAGTCCTCCATATGCCACAATGGACACTCACTGTGGCCTTCAGGACACCAGCCCCACTCTCCAGCTCCCCCACCTCAGTGTAGGCAGGTATCACATGCTGACCGTGCACACTTATCTCTCCCTGTGCTGGAACCACGAACATGTGGGACCACCACCCTGGTCTAACCCAGCATTCAGAACCTGCTGGTTTGCCTTTGTTTATCAGTGCTCTAAATGACAAAGGAAAGGAAAACTTTTTTCCCCTAAAACAAGCCTCTTTAATAATCTTTCTTTTTGTGAAGAGCAAAATATCTGCTTATAACCTTCAGAAAGTGATAAATAATCATCTGCTACTCGGCAAAAGTAAACAGAATATTTGTTTAGAAAAATACATCATCAAGGAAAAAAAGCAATAATGATATAAGGAACATTCAGAATGGAAAATACAGGATAGCAAATAAACTGCACGCCCAGAAAACTGCAGAACAAAACTAAGATATTTTTATTTTCAATTTGTCTTGTACATTTTCACCAGATCTATATAATGATTAGATAGTATTGTCACAAATATGTTGTGGGAGAAATCCCACAGAGGTCAAAAACACTTTCCTGTTGTCACACAGAGCTATGAAAGCCAAACTTTTTCCAGAATCAATTTGTCAGAGGTTGAATGATGCAACAGTACTCTAACTCCATTGATTTACATATTTTACTGTAAAACTCCGCATTTTTCAAAGCAGAAATAGATTCTGCAAATCCAGATATGTGCAATGTTGGTGGCTAATGGCACTGTCAGTCAATATATTTTATTTAATCTTTGCTGCCTTTGTTCATGCACTATTTTTATTTGTAAGTGAAAAGGAGAGAAGTTTCTATTTCCTGTATTTCCAACACAGTATTTCCTCACAGCTACATCAAAAGATCTCGAGAAGACATTTGTGACTGTTAACCTCTTAGTGTGCATCCCAGTGATGAATCACACACAGTGGCAATGACAGAGGCTTGTGGATATCTTGAACAGTGTTTGCACTGTGTGGCAGTGTGCATTGACTGATTTGCCGACTGACAAGTTTGCCGATGACACCAAGCTGAGTGGTGCGGTTGATACGTTAGAAGGAAGGGATGACATCCAGAAGAACCTTGATAAACTCTAAAGGTGGGCCCGTTTGAACCTAATGATGTTCAACACAGCAAAGTGGAAGGTCTTGTGCTTGGGTCGAAGTAATCCCAGATATGTATACAGACTGGGAGAAGAGATCCTTGAGAGTAGCCCAGCTGAGANAGGTTGTGGATGCCCCAATCCTGGACATGTTCAAGATCAGGTTGGGTGGGGTCCTGGGTAACCTGATCTAGTACCAGATCTGGTGGTTGGTGGCCTTGCCTGTGGCAGGGGGATTGGAACCTGATGATCCTTGGTGTCCCTTCCAACCCGGGCCATTCTATGATTCTCTGATTCTATGATTTGCTGAAATTCCATGAGTACTAAATTGACTGACATTGTAAGTCATAACAGCAAAATGCTACCACATAGCTTCTTTTTTTCTTTTTTTTTTCTTTTTTTCCTTCTTACTTCATTAAAAAGTAATAGTTTCTTGATTAAATGTAATTAAATGTGACAATACTTGAAGTGGAACTTCAAGAAATATGGAATCAAGATAAAAGTTGCTGTGAGGTCTGGCTCAAAAGTCAAATAAGCAAAGTTATTTTGTTGAGAAATAGTAGCCTGACAAGCCCGTAAAATTTATCTGCTTGAAAACCTCCTAGGAGTTGGAGAAGGAAATTGCATTTGATATAATGGGGAACATTTGAGATTTTTAATGCAAGGCAATGTATTCTACATACTCTCTATCAAGAAATTTTTTCAATCTGCTCCTACCTGTGGGATGACACTTCTGATGGCTTTTAAAATGAGAGAAGCAGCCGTATTCTATATTACGGACACTGAAAATAATTGTATGCTTGTGATAGAAATGTATTTTTTAAACAAAATTTTATTGGGAAATTCATTAGAAAGTTTCCATACCTATAAATTGTTTTACCCAATCAATTTGAAATAGACTTAATTTGATCAGGTTATATATTTGTGATTATAGGAGCAGTGGCTAAGTGTGAAGAAATAAGAATGAAAAATATATATTTGTTACCGATTTTTTTCTGGGAAGTATTTGGTTTTATTATTATTGCTATTAAATATACTGCAACAAAGTGAGTATCTTTAGGAATGGAGTTTTCATGAATGTAGACCAACAAGAGTCCGTAGAGATATAGCCTTTGACCACCATAGTTACGCCTTTCTAAGCTGCTCCTGAAAATGAGCTATGCATGCAAAATTCAGATTTACTTTTAAGCGCTGATAATAGGATTTTTTTTTGAAAAGATGTATATTTAAATAATGTGTTTTATTTTTCTCTATATTTAAAATGTTTATTTGCTATGAAATAATAAAACCGATACATGAATTAAACAGTACATGAATAAATATTCAATTATATATGTGAGTGCCAATAGTTATGATCATTTTTCTAAGTACTTCCAAATGAAAAGATAGAAGGAAAAAAAAATCTAAAAGAAGGTAAGGTCATAAAGTTTCCTTGTTAATTTCCATAGCAGGTTGTAATACTGGAGTGTATCTATGAAATGAGGCAGACTAAGGCTAAAACTCGTCACTAATCACAGATTCAACTGCTAATGCACCTCTCTGGAGACTTTGCATTCAGAGAACACCTTGTGCACTAAGCAATGATTTCCAAAGGTAAAGAATGCTAACTCTTGTTTATGCAATATACAGTATACTGGAGTTGTTTATTTATTTACTTTTGAATCTTACCCCAGGAAGGAGCAGGCACGACTACCAAGAGAGCTGTCCTGAATAATACATTCAAAAGAACACAGAAAACCTGCTCCATTAACTTATTATAATTTTTTTGTGGACACCACCACAATTTTAAGCCCATGAGAATAACTAAGATACCATTATCTATTGTTATATCACTGTACATTTTTCTGCTTCTCATTCCATATCAAAATTTAAGTTAAAATCCTATATAAAGAAAAAGAGGGCAATTTTTTTTACAGTTAATCACAAATTGGAAAAAAACATCTGAAAGTAAACATTATCTTTTCTTAAAGTTTGAATTTCTGCAGATCAAATCCTGACTAAAATGTGGAGACAAAGATATGACAAGACATTTAATAAATACAAAATAAATAATAATCATAATTATAATACAGTAAATTGGTAGGTGAGGGAGCCTACCCCAACATATCCAGGTAGTAGAAGGACTATAAATAAAAAGCAATTTATTTTTATGAACTTCTCTATTAATTCACCATTAAATTCTCTTTATCTGATAAAATTAAACATATCCTACATTAATTGCCATGATCTGCATTAAAAAAAAAAGACAAAAATCTTAGAAAAGGAAGTTGGAGCAGGACTTTATATTCTCGTAAAATAAATCAAACACAGAGCTAAAAGCCAAGTCTTGTTACAATTGCTCACAGCAGGCTCTGGGAGTTTGCTTTTAGAGAGAGAGACTCTGTAGCATGTAGGGAGGAAAAAAAAAAGATTCAAAACTGAAGTTGTCAGCATCTGAGCAACTAATGAGGATTGCTTCTGGTGGTCTACTAGGAAATGAAGTGAACTGCAAGTGCGTGAAAATATTCAAATTCATGTCTCTCTCCTAGACATAGGCAGCATGGGAAGGGCCTTTACTGACTGCTTGCCAAAATTTAGTAGAGGTCTGTCCTTTGAGGGACGTAGATTAGACATTCTTCTCCCCAATACTTCTTGACATTTGCTACTTAGCTATCTGGTGCTTCTGATTTTCCATTTTGACTCCTTTGAACATCACTGTACAGGGGTCAGATCCACATCTGGGCCAGAGACTAACAGAAGACAGATGATACATATTCTTGGAAGTACTACATTTAATTTTCCATTTGCCCATTGTACTATCCACCAACTTCCAGCTACATGCAACTTAATATACTTGCATGAACTCCTGGAATACTTCACACTTGAGTTATTTAATTGCTTCAGTTACTAAAAGAATTCCATCTGCAGTGTTTTGGTCCGTACCGTCATCCTGATGCCAAGGCTGTTCCATTCAATGTCAAGGCAGCAGCACCATCTTTGTCATAGCTATGGCATCAGCATGAATTCCTCGCACATCCGTGGTTTGCCTTGAACTTGTCCTCATCCAGACATTGAACCTGTAATGAAGTCATGGCTCCAATTGCAGTCTATGGCTTCTGGCTGCACTTTTAGAACAATAATTAGTGACAGTAAGATCTGAAATGTATTTTCCTCTGCTTTTATACAAGAGATCAGCCATTGTAAGCTGTACACTGTAAGAAGGCTTGACTGGTGTGCTTCAGCAGAGAATTGCATCCAAAACAATAAAGAAATGAAATCAGATAG
The DNA here is from genome assembly GCA_013396635.1 of Penelope pileata. Lineage (NCBI taxonomy): Eukaryota > Metazoa > Chordata > Aves > Galliformes > Cracidae > Penelope > Penelope pileata. The sequence continues at coordinate 62,414 of WBMW01005478.1, read as the reverse complement.
GTTTGTTTTGTTATTCTTTTTATTTTTTATCTATTTGTGCACTTGTGTGTGTGTGTACACTAGTGCTGCTACAAATCCAACAGGGGTACTAAGTACAAACACCTGAACTCGTACTGATTTTATTTCATTTGATAATGGCAGGCTTTTGAAGCTTTCGTTACTGAGAAGTGGCATCTTTCAAACGGAGAATTTAGATGTCAGGCAAAAGCGCTCATTATTGTTTACTGTTCATTTTTCACAGCAAAGAAAGAAGAGCACAGAGGAGTTCAAACGCTATCATCTGTACAAGAAGATACATTATTGTAAAATGCAACTTGTTGTTATTGCTGGTATTATCATCAACAAAGTATCCATTATCACTTTGTAAAGGCTTTCTTATCTTGTTATCTTGCTTTGAGTCTAGCAAACTGTAGTTATTGTGGAGGGCTTGCTTATTAGTCAACTTGTATACTCTCTCTCTTTCTCAGTCTTTCATCCAAAGAAAACAACAGCAGTGCTTTTTTTTCCAGGTTAAGGGGCAGAAGGATTGAGGGTTTTGTTTTGTTTTGTTTTGTTTTCAAGTGCTTTGTTATTTCAATGAGATCAAAGACGAAAACATAAAACTGTTGCAGGCTAAAAAAGGGTTTTGAGGGGATCTTATCTCATGTCCACCTTGCTGCAGAATTTATCTGCAGTTATTTCTTTGTGTTGTGGAAGTGATCAGAAGTTTACTTTAGCTGTCAGCACTGTTCTACCTATTTATCCTGTTGCCCTGCCCTCCAAATATGTTTATTCTCAGAGACAAAGAAAAACCATTCTCCCTATTTCACACTTCACCAGCTGAGGAACAGTATATTTTGGGGCAGATTTACTCCAGAGAGTAAGAGATTGTTTAAAAGATTTTATGCAGGCATCTTAATGATTGAGTTCTTTGTACAGCCCATTTGCATCACACAGACTGATGATGAAGTCCCTATTATTAGTAGATAACCTGTTTTCTACACAGAAGTAACAACCTTCTGCTCAAAATATTGCTCAGTTCTGCTTACCTGTTTATCCAGGGAAGGAGTACAACATTATTGGGAAATAATGTACAGCTGAAGCAAGCTTTCATGTGTCCTGCTGTCAGTAAAATTCTGCTTATACAAACCGTGCTTGTTTTATTTTGTTTAGTAGATCACATGAGTTAACAGAGGTGAAGCTCAGATGCTGTATCAGCAAACCCATTACATTTGGACGCTATGCTAATTGCTGAGGTATGCCAGTATAAAGTTGCTAGAAAATGAGCTGTAATTATCATGCTCATATTACTTACAAAAATAGCTGGTAAGAAGCTGAAACAACATCGTAATGAAAGGTAGTTGCATAATTAGCTTAGCAAAGGAATTTCATTAATTTATTGAAAATATATACATTAAATTTTGTAGGTTGTGAACCATAAGCACTAAGTACTTTTCAGTTAGACATTCATCTGAGAGAAGTGCTTTAATAAAACTTTGTATCTGTTGAGACTGTTTTTCTCTTTGAAGAATATTTTAAAATTCTTTCATCATCCTCTGAGACAAAGCCTTCAGAGAAATGTGATTTATATGCATAGCATAGACCAAATTTGTGACTCAGGCCTTTCGTATCATTGATGAATCATAAGGGTGTCAAAGGACAACAAGGAAGGTCCAAGGAAAATGTCCTCTGGCACTGAAATTCTCAAATATTATGGGAAATGGGTCACTGTTACTTACTCTGCTCTGTTGCTAGGTAAGGACAGTGCTGTCTTTATGTTCAGCAGTAGAAAGGTGCCTCTAGATTGCCCTGAACAGCACAGTTGCTCAGTCCTGTCCCAGGCAAAGCAGAGCTCGGTCTCTCTGAGGTGGCTCAAGCGCTTACCAGACACAGCACTCCACAGTAGCGCCACTTCTGAAAGGGGTGATGCAGCAGCTTCCTTAGCTTCCTCAGCATTCCCATGGGCAGCATACGCTGTGAGCTTCACAGTGGGGAGTGCCCTGCAGGTAGCACTTACTCCTTACCTCCAACAGCCACACGTGGAATGTGGACTGCAACCCATGCCTGTGGAAACAGTCACAGCCCAGCAGTCTGGCTAGCTGATGGACTTTTAGTCTGCTCATCAATAGGTATTCTAGGGACATTGGTAGTGGAAGAGGGGGTAAAAAGTATTAGAATTAGAAAATTAGAATTTACAGCGTGACTGACTCAAAAGTGTAAACAGCGTGACACACCATGAGTAACTTCATCATCAAAGACTACAAGACACAATACTTCCTAAACCTCTACTGAAACTAAGTAAAGTTGTGATTGAGACTGAACTGACGTTTGTCTCTTGCCAGAGGATAGTTCAGGTTCTGCACTATGTCTCAAGTTCTTGTTCAATTTCTTGGTGGTTTTTATTTTTGTTTCGCTTTTTATTTTCAGGTGAAAACCTCATTTCCTGTCCCAACCCCCCCCTTCTCCTTTTCTCAGCCTCTCAGCTTTACAACACCCATGACAGCAACTACTTCTTAATTCCTGTGATCGTGACTACCACAACACTAGCTCCTTCCTTTTTCATAGAATCATAGAATGGTTCAGGTTGGAAGGGACCTTAGAGATCATTTTTTGTGCTTTTTTTGTGTGGGTGCATGCATGTTATTTTGGTCTTTGCTAGCACTATACTGAGTGAAAGCTATAGGTTATACATTCCTTATTACAGTATCAGATTTTTTATTTAGTTTCTTTTCTGGCAGTTTGTTGGACAGGCTATTTTTGGACATGTATAGCTTTTCAACTTCATGGCTTCGATTTAACATCTAAAAATTTATAGAAAAGGTGATTGTCTAAAGCTACAAAAGGAACAACAGAGAAGCCAGTGTTTTTTTGACCTAGTGTTTGGAATGGTGAGTATTCACTGCTCTCCAAATACACAGTGTAAATGTTCTAGCCCAAGAATGTTGTAAACAAATATACAACTTTGGTTCTTAAATCACAGTTTTGGAATTTAGTGACTCACACTTCATAAGATGAGCTACTGATGAGAACACAGGACAGTATGATAAAGTATTCAACAACCTGTACCGTTGAAGGGTATTATATAAGTCATAAGTGGTAGCGCTCATCTGTTTCTGTGACTCCCTTCTTTCCTTTTTCCTTTCCTTTCCTTTCCTTTCCTTTCCTTTCCTTTCCTTTCCTTTCCTTTCCTTTCCTTTCCTTTCCTTTCCTTTCCTTTCCTTTCCTTTCCTTTCCTTTCCTTTCCTTTCCTTTCCTTTCCTTTCCTTTCCTTTCCTTTCCTTTCCTTTCCTTTCCTTTCCTTTCCTTTCCTTTCCTTTCCTTTCCTTTCCTTTCCTTTCCTTTCCTTTCCTTTCCTTTCCTTTCCTTTCCTTTCCTTTCCTTTCCTTTCCTTTCCTTTCCTTTCCTTTCCTTTCCTTTCCTTTCCTTTCCTTTCCTTTCCTTTCCTTTCCTTTCCTTTCCTTTCCTTTCCTTTCCTTTCCTTTCCTTTCCTTTCCTTTCCTTTCCTTTCCTTTCCTTTCCTTTCCTTTCCTTTCCTTTCCTTTCCTTTCCTTTCCTTTCCTTTCCTTTCCTTTCCTTTCCTTTCCTTTCCTTTCCTTTCCTTTCCTTTCCTTTCCTTTCCTTTCCTTTCCTTTCCTTTCCTTTCCTTTCCTTTCCTTTCCTTTCCTTTCCTTTCCTTTCCTTTCCTTTCCTTTCCTTTCCTTTCCTTTCCTTTCCTTTCCTTTCCTTTCCTTTCCTTTCCTTTCCTTTCCTTTCCTTTCCTTTCCTTTCCTTTCCTCTTTCCTTTCCTCTTTCCTTTCCTTTCCTCTTTCCTTTCCTCTTTCCTTTCTCTCTGAACAAAGAATACTGTGTTCAGTTTTGGGCTACAATAAAGACTTTGAGGCCCTGTAGCATGTCCGGAGGAGGGCAACAAAGCTAGTGAAAGATCCGGAGCACAAGTCCTATGAGGAGCGGCTGAGGGAACTGGCATTGTTTAGCCTGGAGAAGTGGAGGCTCCAGGGAGACTTTACAGCTCTCTATAATAACCTGATAGGAAATTGTGGTGAGGTGGGGGTCAGCCTATTCTCCCAGGTAACTAGCAATACAGCAAGAGTGAATGGCCTCAAGTTGCACCAGAGGAGGTTCAGGTCGGATATTAGGAAAAATTCCTTCTCCTAAAGAGTGGTCAGGCACTGGAACAGGCTGCTCAGGGAGGTGATTGAGTCACTGTCTCTGGAGGTGTTCAAGAAACATGGAGATGTGGTACTAAGGGACATGGTTTAGTGTTTTAGTGGGCAATATTAGTCGTAGGCAGATGGTTGGACTGGATAAGCTTACAGGTCTTTTTCAACCTTTATGATTCTATCATTCTATGAAGTCCAATCATCAATCCATCACCACCGTGTCCACTAAACCATATGTGCAAGAACAAATGCTTTGCAGTAAAGGACCATTCAGTGTGCAGCATACTCTTCACATTCCTTCTCCCTCTAACTCACTTTAGTTGTTTTGTACTTGGAAAACCAACTTCCTCCTCTTTTTCTAACACATATATTTCAGACCACCTGAGGTACACCACCACAGTGCTTGTACTGAGATATGTGCAAATAGCAGATAAAATCTCTTCCTTAGATGTTCTTGCAAACAAACAAACAAACAAACTGACTGAAAAACATGTGGCATAAATACCAGTGTCATAATAGCTATCCGAGTCACAAACAGGTAAACTAAACAGAAACAAAGTACTTTATGTAAATCTCACAATATCCTTAAGCTTATCACATTTCCCAAACCTTAAGGAAAAAAAAAAAAAGCAGCATTGAGTATTTTGTTCATCAAAAGTATTAGAAGGTCTTTTTTTCATTCTCAATTTATTAGTTTGAACTACCAGAAAATTAATTGCCTGTTTTCCTGTACCCCACACCAAGACAGCACAAAGTTTTTCTTCTCCTTAATTGGATACAAAATGATGTGTATAAAAAAACCTAAACTTTCCTTGAATTAGGAAGTTTCTCGGTTTTCTTATTGCATGAGTGAATAAGCTTTTAATGACTCTAGCCATTCAAAAATTAAATGGAATGCATTAAGTTTTTCTTGACGCAATGAAGTTTTCTTTGTAGGGAAAGTAATTAAGCTGACCTTTTTAGGTCAGCTTAATAAAAACTTCTCTTTTTTTTCCTTTTTTTTTTTTTTAATTTTGATTATGACAATTTTCAGGATTGGTAGGTGTGTATGTGGGGCAGGACACATTTATTTTCAGCATGAAATAGAAGGTCTCTACAGGAATTCTACTCTTCAGAGTAGAAGCAAAAAGTAGACAAAAAGTTTTGAACCTTTTAATATTTTGAGAATGAAAATGAAAATTTAGGAATAGACTGAGAACCAAAATTAGACCCTCTGTCAAACATCAGAACTTTGCAAATGAAAGTTAGTGATATCTTAATTATTTTCATGTTAATGCATTTTGTCTGTAAGGGTCTATTGAAGTCATACACTGTATAGAGAGAACAAGATGATTTTGACCTAAATAACTAATGATATGAAGAGATATTGTGAAAAAATTGTAATATAATTTGTATCTTATGACTGGAGAATTGAAAACTGAACAATATACCAGTATCTAGTTTTTAGTTCAAATCAAGTCAGATGGCTTCTGAAGTGAATCTTCTGACATTCTTTGCTGACTTTCACATCAGGGCACTCATGGAGTGTACGAGATAAAACTAGTTTTCAGATAAAACTAAACTGAATGTCATGCTTCAGGAATGCATCTAATGCACCTCAACCAACTAACTACAGCCATAACACCACACTCTGGTCTGAAGTAAAAATCCCATTTCAACCTCCAAAATGCATATGGACATCAAGTTGTCATCATCATTAGATTCATTCTTGAAGATCCACTTACATTATTCTTGTATCTTGTTAACATACACAGATTTGGAGATGGTTAAGGTCACTCAGTAAAAACAGAACTGCGGCATTAAGCTTGCATGAAGAATTTTTAAAATTTCATTCTCAGAAGCCAATTCTTATGTACTTTAATTGAAACCAAGCATTTCTGATGAAAAAATAAGAGTGTGGAAGGGGAATATTGAATCACAGAAAATAACATAAATTGCACACTGCAAGTCATGGCTTCTTCTGAAGGCTGGCTGTTGCTTACTAGCACTATGAATCAAAAGTATAAAGTACTGTTGTGCTTCATAAGTTTGTCTGTCACAGTATATTTGTCTTTTTTTCTTCGTTGTCAAGGTGCCTGCATGCCATCAAGAAAAAGAAAACTAGAATCTGAGTGCCTGTATACTTAGGTGAACGCTTGCCCCAGAACAGGTATGATCAAGTATTAGTCACAGAGGAAAATACAGATGCCTGAAGTCTTTTTGAATTAGTCCATATGCATTGTACATCAAAATCAAGAGGACAGAGACAAAACAGAAAAAAGCTCCCAACTTTCCAACTGTAAAAAAAAAAACAAAAAAACAAAACCACACAACACTTTTTTATGCTAATTGAACTAATTACATGCCCATAATTCATAACCTCAGAAGATATAGATGCTATCTTTGGATCTGACTTCATTTCATGACCTTGGGCAAAACATTCAGACAGCATGGCCTCAGATGTGAGCCTCAGTACTCTAACAAACAGCAGGATCTTCAAAGAGTGATTCAGTGCTCAGTTGGATTTGGCAGGGAGCAGCTACCACCAGCCAATGAGAAAGAGTATGTGAAGAACATATCTAAGGTGATTTCTGTTGTTTTGGCAGTTGATTAAGTGTTGCTCATTAGGAATCCGTCTTAGCTAGATTTCAGATCAGAACAGGTACAGGAAACTTAAAGAGAAAAATATCTAGCTTTTGAGTACTAGAAAAACAGAAACAGCCATTAGACAAGGGCGATGGGGACTTCATTGGTCCAAGAGGGCTGAAACACTCAGTTTTCAGTCACAGTTTACGCTATTACTCACCTGTTATGGGTAAGACTGTGACAAGTTGTCTGTCTCTTGTCAAAGGTCTTTCTACAAGCTCTGCAGAATTTATGGGGCAAAAAAAAAAAAAAAAGGCAAAATGAACTTTATCTGTATGCCAGTGGCTTGATGACTCCCCGAGTTCTAGTCTTTTGGAAATCCTTACACATTTTACATTACAGAAAATATATGTACACAGCACTAGGAGCAGATATGAGAAGTTACTCTGAAATCCATTAGTTGTATTGTCTCCTCTAGTTATTACTTTTGAATGAGACCACGACGATGGAGACATCATGGCCATCTGTGATTTAGACTAAATTCATCACCTTTCCAGTAATCTTGGCCTAAGCGGAGGGGTAATAAGATCTTGTATACTGCTTTCAAACTATCTTTGATTAAGAGGTTAGATCATTATATGAAGACTATTTGGGAGCCAGTAGGCAGAGAAATTTGGGATAGAAAATTGGAATCTTCTTTTCCTTAGAGTGCTACAACGGTTAGGTGGCATGGAGAGCATACTGTTTAAATTTGAATTGAAGCAGATTTTCAACAGTCTGAATTTTACCGTCTGTTCCAACTCTGATTTGAAAAATTTTGTAGCCATATCTATTGGCTGTTTATAATGTTGATTCCTGAATGGTGTTATATTAATCTCAGCTTGAGCTTTGAAGTTAAATGATAACACAACAAAATGAAAATTCATGACTGGAAGATTTGAACTGCATTGCATTTCCTACCTTCTTCTGTCCTACAGCTTCAAGCTTTAGGAAAGTTCAAAGGAGAAAAGTTAAATACTACAATTACTCCAACTCAGAGAAGCATTGGCACTGTAAATTTATGTTAAATTGAATAAATGAGTCAGACTTGGTCTATGATAGTCCCAAGTCTATCTCTAGCATATAAACAATAACACATTCATATAATGTAGATGTCTGTGGGTCAGAGAGGCAAGGACAAACCTGAGAGCTTTTATGTGTATGAATGGCCCAATCACAGGCCTTACTCTGAAGGGATTTTTCAATGCTAAAATCATCACTTTCTCACATCCTTGACTTAAGTTTTAAACCTTGAGCTTCACAGGTATTGATAATATATTCCAGCAAATGCAGTTGCATCAAATGAGCAAAATTGGAGTTTCTTGCTGCATGAATAATTAGCATAAGCAATCTCTTGTCTCATAGCAATCTAGATTTGGTGATGAACACCTGCCAGCCCAGATGGTTTGGGGAGGAATTTTATCGTTTAATAGCATAAAGTACTGTTTCTGAGCTGCCTTGAACTATTATTTAACAGGAATTTCAGAAGAAGCCTGAAAAGAGATTGTTGTGAAATCTTAACAAATAAGCATCTCCAAAATTATGTTCAACTGTCATCACTTGTCAGGGGATGTATTTTAAATAATGCATGGCTGTTACATCTTATTCTGTCCATGTGTGCTAGCAATGGTATTGAACCTGGGTCATGGCATCCACCACTATCAATTCAAGCTAGGGGATGAAAGGACAGGGCACAGCCCGACCAAAAAGGACTTGGGGGCACTGGTGGATGGCAAGCAGGACATGAGCCAGCAATGCGCCCTCGCAGCCCAGAAAGCCAGCTACATCCTAGGCTGCCTCAAAAGAAGGGTGGCCAGCAGAGCGAGGGAGGTGATTCTGCCCCTCTGGTCTGCGCTGGTGAGACCTCACCTGGAGCACTGCGTCCACATGTGGAGTCCTTAGCACAGGAGAGACATGGACCTGTTGGAGCGTATCCAGAGGAGGGCCACAAAAATGATCCAAGACATGGAACAACTCCCCTATGAGGAAAGGCTGAGAGAGCTGGGGCTGTTCAGCCTGGAGAAGAGAAGGCTCTGAGGAGACCTGAGAGTGGTCTTTCAGTATCTAAAGGGGAGCTATGAGAAAGAGGGGGACACTCTTTAGCAGGGTCTGTGGTGATAGGACAAGGGGAAAAGGATTCGAACTAAAAGAGATTTAGGTTAAATACAAAGAAAATGTTTTTTATGGTAAGAGTAGTGAAGCACTGGAAGAGTGTCCAGAGATGTTGGGGATGCCCCATCCCTGAAGACATTCAAAGCCAGGCTGGATGGGGCTCTGAGCAACCTGATCTAGCTGTAGATGTCCCTATTCATCACAGTGGAGCTGGACTAGGTTGAACTTTAAAGATCCCTTCCAACTATAAGGATTCTATGATTCTGTGATTCTAAGCATAGAAAATCAAGAGTAGTACCCTCCACCTAAAAAGAAATCACTAAAAACCCCACAAACAAATAGGATCTGAAAAATTACAAACTTATACTCTCATGAGACTTTTTACAACATTATTTGTCAATAGTATTAAAAATGTACTAAAAATTTAATGATTTTTGTAAAGTTTCAAATAAATGTTCATATATCCTAATTCTTAAATATTTATTGAATTGAGTCTTGTAACGGCAGTAGTTCAGAACAGCTACGTAAAGAATTTCAAAATATATCAAATAAATAAATAAATGAAATATATAAAATAATTCACTGCTGAAATTCCTATCTCACTGATGCCAAAAATAACAAGATTGCAGCTACCAGCCGTGAGGAACCTTACAAATATCAACAATTTTTAATATTATCTACTTCTTACCGTAGATAAACTTTTTTTAAGCTCTTCCCATAAGACTTTTTCTTAAACTCTTAAGAGATTAAGAAACCTCTCTGAAGACACCAATGTCAGTAGTCCTGGTGAAAACTTTGTATCTTGTTCCCTTCTAAATTTTAAAATCTATCAGCAAATTTGACTCGAAGGAACAGATTGACTTTCTAGTAGTTACATATTTTACTTCACCTTTAATGTACCTAGAAGAGTAAACTTAATATTTGATAATATAGAGATGAAACAAATCCTTCTTGGAAAATAGATCTACTCTGCATTTTCTCTGAGGTTTCTGTTTTTGATACTCAACAGTCAATATTGATGCTGGGAGATGGTGAGGCAGACTGATGATGAAAATGCTTAGGGTTAAAAAAAACTTGCTAATGATTGTCTCACTTGTCTCTGTATTATTTCCCCTTCTTTGTCTTAAACCATTCAATATGAAATATGAATAGCTTATTTAAAAAGACTATGTTACTCTGAAGCTCCAGAAATAGCTTTGCCAGGGGGTATGTATACTAATATATTCCCAAACTGGAATTAAGCAGTTAGTTCTAGTGATCCATGTGTAAGAAAAAAAAAATCAGTTCCATTCTGTGATTCAAGTATTGACTTAGCAACATTAACAATAAAGACTTTTTTTTCCCTCAGCAGTCTAAACAGATCTTTGAAAAAATACATAATGTGCATAAAGGTTTATGAATCAGTTTACATTCCCTTCCCTAATGGAATCAACACTTTAAATTATATGTAAGATCTGAAATGAGAGTATTTCACGACCACAATTTACCATTCATTGCATACATTATATATTATGTGTAATATAACCTACTACTACATTCTAGAGAAGTATTCTCTAAAAGTCTTCAAGTGAGAAAAAGAAATAGACCACATTGTGCTCTGCAGAACTTGGCCAGTTAAGAATGGAAAAACAATCTCTTCATAATATTGGAAAAAAATCCGTATTGTCCCCAGAACATCAGCAAAAAAAAAAAAGCAAAAGTGCGTCGGTCAACGAGCAGTTGTAGTATTAGCTGGGCTGTTGATGAGTAATTGTATTGTGGTTATATATACGTTGTATTTGATGTAGATGTATTTGTCTGACTCTATAAATGAGGACAACAAATCAAACAGAACAAAAATAATAATAATAAAAAACCCTAGAAATTTAGGTTCACTGTTTTCGATTATTGCTTGTTTAAGCACTTTCTATACTTTTGCTAACTCGCAGGTCATTTTTGAGAGCCATTGTAATTTACCTTTCAAAATAATCAAATTAAAATATACATTACAAGCATCATCTCTATAATTTGATTGAATTCGGATGACAGTAAAAGATGTGAGAAAACTGTCAGAGGTAAGTTACAAGAAAACAGCCTGACAAATCAAGGATGATAATTGGATGGAATTCAAGGCGTTGAAATTATAATTTGAAGGACAAAATCTGCATCTCACCTCAAACATATTTATGCTTTGAGATTTCTTGTTCTGCAACCAAATTAAAAAAACATGGAAATACTGACTTAGCAGGTCTTCCAGTGTTCCTATTATTGCTAGAACTAAAAATGCACAGTTACCTGAGCTTTTGCTTCTTACAGAATTTTTCAAGGAGGAAAAATCTGACAACCATTGAAATTTTTCTGCTGACCATTCTGAAAACCACAATGAAAAGAAAGGTTAAAATCTTGTTCCTTTTTTCTCATAATTTCAGAGTATAAAAACAGTACTGAATGACTGTCTTCTGCGAGTGAAATCTAAATTTCTAAGTAGTTCTCCAGGATTAATATGTGTCACATAGAAAGTCACATGTAAATTGAGGACTAGAACCACTATATGAAGGCATGTCAGAGCTTCTCAAATGAAGGGGACCAAAGTGTCTTGGCTGTTTCTACCTGAAGCTTGGGGTTTGATTAATATTCTCTGTAGAAGTACAACTGTAATTTTTCCTCTTCATTTTCACTGATTACAGATGGATATGTACTGTAGTCTCAGGACATCTGCCTAAGCTTGTAACTTCAAGACAAATGATATCTGTTGGCTTAGAGAATCCGAAATGATTTATTCTGGTCCTACTTTAATGTGACTACTGAACAGAGGCTGGATCTGAGAAACCTTACAAGGTAGCAGGATTCATGATCTTTGCAGTGGAAGATATCCAAATCAAGTGCAGGCTGTAGAGGTCAATTAATCATAATTTCTCTGCCTATTTTCTCTGGGTACAGTCAAGCTCCATGTGTTAAATACAAGAAATAATCTCTGAAATACTTATATAAATATCCACTGTCAAGATGAATGAATGTATCCTTTATACTGTTGAATAAATTTTCTAGTGTAAGTACAAAAAACACCTAAAACGTTAATGAGAAGTTCTTAAATCAATGAGAAATAAAAGAGAGAATGCAAGTCTTTTTCCAAATGCAAAACCACCTTTCAGAACTCACTTTTATACAGTAAATAGCGTAAACAAACACACACATTGATTTGCTTCCCTGTTACCATTCATAATGCAGTAATATTATAAAAAATGTACTTTTTTCTATCCTGAACACTTTGATGTGTTGTATTTAACCTGTGTAAGCTCAACTATTCTACAAAAAGTAAAATGTGTATCAAAAGCTAAAGACAAATTCCAAGCTTCTCGCACTCTTGTCAGTGAATGAAGTACAGATGCAGAAATTATCAGTACAGAATCTTCAATAAGCAATTGTTAGTTACAAAAGCCTTCAATTCTCTCCTCATGATTCAAATGAAAGAAAGCTCCCTTATCAAAATCAATCATGTAAGATTTTTGCGAATCTTAAACAAGAGTGCTGGACCTTGATTGGTCTTCAACATAACAGGATAATCTGTCTATTCATTTATTTCGTTCTTTTCACAGATATATTTGGTTTACATGGCAAGGTTTTGGAAGCAGGAGGGTTACAGAGTACCTTGTGAGTAGAGCCAAGAAGCTGCCCTGTGTCAGAGCAGAGTCAGCTTCAAAAGGGACCTGCTCTTGGCCAGAGCTGAGCCAACGAGTAATGCTGGTTGTGCCTCTGGGAGAGTGGGCTTAAGAAAGGAGAAAATTTAGTGCCCAGCAGCAGCTAGGAAAGAGAAGTGAGAAAATATGGGAGAAACAAACCTGCAGATACCAGTGTCAGCGAAGCAACAGAGCAGAAGGTACTCCAGATGTGGAGCAGAATTTCCCTGCAGCCCAAGAGCAGGCTGTCCTCCAGCCACCCATGAGCACCACGTGGAACAGTTCTAATCACGAAGAGGAAGTCGATGAGGCCTTCTACAAGCAGCTGGAAGTAGCCTCGCGATCCCGGGCACTGGTCCTTATGGGGGATTTTAACCATCCGGACATCTGTTGGGTGAGCAACACTGCCAGGCATGCCCAGTCCAGACGGTTCCTCCAACGTGTTGAAGATAGTCTTCTGACACAGGTGGTGGGGGAGCTGACGAGGTGTGGGGTGCTTCTGGACCTTGTTCTTACCAGCAAGGATGGGCTTGTTGGAGATGTGAAGGTTGGGGGCAGCTTGGGATGCAGCGATCATGAGCTAGTGGAGTTCAAGATCCTGAGTGGAAGAAGTAAGGTTAAAAGTAGGATCACTACCCTAGACTTTCGGAGAGCCAACCTCGATCTCTTCTGGGGTCTACTTGGAGGTATCTCATGAGCTAGAGTGCTAGAAGGTAAGGGCGCCCATGAGAGCGGGTCGGTATTTAAACAGCACTTCTTCCAAGCTCAGGATTGGTGCATCCCTAAGAGTAGGAAATCAGGGAAGGGTGGCAGGAGGCCTCTGTGAATGAGCAAGGAGCTCATGGATAAGATCAAAGAGAAGAAGAAGGTCTGTGTAATGTGGAAAAAGGGCCTGTCCTCTTGGGAGGAGTATAGGAATGTTGTGAGGAACTGCAGGGATATGACAAGAAAGGCCAAAGCCCA
>WBMW01005478.1:35574-48734 GCA_013396635.1 Penelope pileata | reverse complement strand
GCTGGGTAGATGGGGGGAGAGCAGTGGATGTCATCTACCTTGACTTCAGCAAGGGTTTTGATACTGTCTCTCACAACTCCCACAACATCCTGATAATGAAGTTGAGGAAGTGTGGGACAGATGAATGGACGGTGAGGTGGGTTGAGAACTGGCTAACTGGTCGAGCTCAGAGGGTAGAGATCAGCGGCACAGAGTCCAGTTGGAGGCCTGTAACTAGCGGTGTGCCCTAGGGATCAGTGCTGGGTCCGGTCTTGTTCAATGTCTTCATCAACGACCTTGATGAGGGGATAGTGTCCACCCTCAGCAAGTTTGCTGATGATACAAAACTGGGAGGAGTGGCTGACACGCCAGAAGGCTGTGCTGCCATTCAGCAAGACCTGGACAGGCTGGAGAGTTGATCAGAGAGGAACCTGATGAGGTTCAACAAAAGCAAGTGTAGAGTCTTGCATCTAGAGCTGAATAACCACGTGTACCTGTACAAGTTGGGGGATGACCTGCTGGAGAGGGGTTCTGCGGAGAGGGACCTGGGGGTCCTGGCTGACAACAGGTTGGCCATGAGCCAGCAGTGTGCCCTGATGGCCAAGAAGGCCAATGGGATCCTGGTGTGCACTAAAAAGAGCATTGCCAGCAGGTCAAGGGAGGTGATCCTTCCCCTCTACTCTGCTCTGGTCAGGCCTCAGCTGGAGTACTGTATCCAGTTCTGGGCTCCCCTGTATGAAAAAGACAAGGACCTCCTGGTGTAAGAGACTGTTTTGGAATCTTTTGTCTCAAAGTTTGCTGTGACAACTCTCTTGTCTCAAAGTTTGTGCACCTGCCCAAAGGCTTGCAGGCCAGGGACAATGAGAGACAAGCAGCCGCTAAACGGCCATCGAGCATCCTTTCAGACTGGCGCCTTGACGGATGCAACCCCNGCTGCTGCTCCCCCTGTGCTCTCGCTCCCTCGCTCCCACACGGGCCTGAAGATATTCCTGGTCTGACAGAACGGCGTGGGATCCATGGTGGTGACTGTGCCCGCTTTCTGTATGTAACCCTTGCTCTTACTTCCTATCTTTTACTATCGCCTGCCTCCCCATCCCAGTCTCCCTCACTGGCCAAAATTCCTATTAAACTGGTCGGACAACATTTGACCTCGTTTGCATCTTAATCTCACTCCGGGTATGTTAAAGAATCTCCCCTCACTCTGATAATCGGAGCAGGACACCTGGAAAGAGTCCAGTGGAGGGCCACAAAGATGGTAAAGGGTGTGGAGCATCTCCCTTATGAGGAGAGGCTTGGTTATCTGGGTCTGTTCAGCCTTGAGAAAAGAAGGCTGAGACAGAGGGGATCTTATCAATGTGTACACATATCTAAAGTGTGGGAGGCGAATGGACACGGGCAACCTCTTTTCAGTGGTGTTTGGGCACAGGACCAGGGGAAATGGACTAAAAGTATAGCATAGGAAGTTCCGCATCAATATGCGGAAGAATTTCTTCACGGTGCGGGTGACAGAGCCCTGGAACAGGCTGCCCAGGGAGGTTGTGGAGTCTCCTTCCCTGGAGATGTTCAAGACCCATCTGGACGTCTACCTGTGTGACCTGCTGTAGGGAACCTGCTTTGGCAGGAGGGTTGGACTCGATGATCTCTCGAGGTCCCTTCCAACCCCTACAATTCTGTGATTCTGTGATCTCCATGTGCAGACCACGGAGAAGCCCACAGTGCCACAAGTGAATGCAGCCTGAAGGAGGCCATGGCCCATGGAGACATCCAACAGGAGCAGGCCCTGGGCCAGAGCTGCAGGCTGTGGAGAGGAATGTGCAGTGGGGCAGGAGGTCTTTGGGGACCTGCTGCTGTGGGGATCCATACTGGGGCAGTGTGCTCTTGAAGGATTGTAACCATGCTGGAGCACTGCTTCAAGAGCTTCAGCCTGTGGGAAGCCCACACAAGATCAGTTCAGGAAGGGTGGCATCCCATGGGAGGGACCCCACGTTGGAGCAGGTTCAGAGAGTGACAACGAAGGAGCAGCAGAGGCAAAGCATTACCGACTGATCAGAGACCCTGTTCCCCTGTGCCACTTGGGAGGAGGAGGTGGAAGAGGGTAGATAGGGGGAAGGCATTTTTAGTTTGCTTTTTGTTTCTCACTGCTCTAGTCTGTTAGTAATAGCCAATAAATTGCGTTAATCTCCTTATGCTGCGTATGGTTTTCTGATGACGGTAGCTGGTGAGCGATCTCCCTGTTCTTATGATCTCTTTGTCCGTATCTCAATCCTTAATCCTTTTGCATCATGTTTTGTCCCCCTCTTCCTTAGATGTGGAGTGAGAGAGTGGTGTGGTGGAATTCAGCTGGCAATCAGGATCAAACCTCTACAACAGGATTGCCTCCTATTTCTTTACTTCATAAATAAATATACTTAAAGATTTTCAATTCTATCCTAACTCTTCAATTAGTTTTCCCAAACTATGAGGAAAAAAAGCTTTAACTACCCAAGAATATGCCATAGAAACTACTATGTTTAATTCAAACAAATCTGTTCTAACACAGCATGAGTTGAAATAACGTACTATAGAGTAATATGTTTTCCGTAGAAATAAATTTCAAGGGAAAATAGAAAAAAAGTAATAATATTTCTCATAAGAGTATCTGAGTATTGTTTTATCATGTACATTTTTAACATTCAGCGTATTTACCTCCTTGTTATTTTCTGCCTGTTGATGATTCATATCTAGATGGTTTGTTATGAAATTCGATGGAAAACAAAGTTACAGCACTGCAGTTGCTTCCAGACGCAACAATAATTGTCATTGACTTTTCTGAATTATGCAAACGTATATCTCCTAACTGCTTCTTAGGCAAGGAACTCTGAACTTTGTGTCAATAAATTGATGGGTATCATCACTATTGAAGCGTTATCAGAAGAAGTGACAACGGCAGCAAACCGTTTAGTGAAAGCTTGTTTTCCTACCTATTCCATTATGTGGTACAATGGTAAGTGTCTCCCGTAGAAGTGCATGCTCTAATTATCAGCTTAGCCAAACATACTGATCATGTTTCAGAATGAAATGCTGACAGGACAGGAACAAAGCTGAAACGAAATGATATGGTAGCTGAAAACACAGCATTTTAAGTGAATTGTCCAAAGCAAATTAAAGAAGAATGACTGTTTTGTGTGAGGTAAAGCTGAAGACTCTCAGCCATCTAGATAATTACATCATTCTTGGTACTTTGGTCGAAGATTTAATGAATCAGTATGACTGATACTCCAGGAGTATCTGCAGGGACTCCCTCCTTTATTTCAATGCATCAAAAGAATAGGAGGGGAATTATAAAATATACCTAATTTAAAACAGTGTTTTCAAAAGACTATTGTTTCAGTTTCTAAATTCTCTCAAGATATTTCCAAATAAAAGCAACATTTTTGCCAAATTTTATAGCAGTGTTGTTCCATTTTCTTCTTCACTCACTCAGTTGAAGATGACAAGCTCACTTTGACAGAGTTTTAATTAGTTTCCATATGTGATCTGTTTGCACCATGTGGCTCTGAGATTTTCTTTGTGGAAAAAGAAGCAATTTAAGCAATTTCAATTATTTACCTGCATTAGTTCCAACATTCTGAAAACAGATGGCTTTGACTTTTTTGTGTGTGTAGGAGGTTGGTGGAAATACATAAATATATATTGCTAGATATATTTAATAACCGAACATATGTACATATATTGAACAACGATGCTGTATGTATGTACATTTGTAATGTGTAAAAGATATATGAAACGTAGTGTTTTTATGTTATATACATATAGAATCATAGAATATATATGTATGTATTTAAGTGCATTGTTCCTGTCTTTCCAGATTGTTTGGATAGTCTTCTTACTTTCTGAGAAATTGTATAAGAAGAAGAAACAAAGATAGACAGAAGGTCAACCGAAGGATTTTCAGCTGTTAAATTCAATTATGAGCAATGACTGAAATTAATTTAAAAATGTCTT
This sequence comes from Penelope pileata, assembly GCA_013396635.1. Taxonomy (NCBI): domain Eukaryota; kingdom Metazoa; phylum Chordata; class Aves; order Galliformes; family Cracidae; genus Penelope; species Penelope pileata. Next base: position 44,771 of record WBMW01005478.1, on the reverse strand, counting down.
TCCTGAAGGGTGAATGTACTCTATTCTCCAATATCTGACGTGACAGTGTTTGGAGGCTCTTTCTGAGAGAAACTGAACTCTGCTTATTATTTTACTTGCTCAAGGGGGAGTGGGACCCATTATTTTGTTTGTTTGTTTGTTTTTCATCAGTTCCCTTTAGTTTTCACAGGTGCATTAAAACTCCACTCTTAAGTGTATAATAATTTACTGCATTCTCAAGATGATCTGTTAGTCTGACAGGAACAATTAATTTACAACACAATGCATAACAAGTGTTTTATTCAAAGTTGCAACAATTTAAAGCAGAAAAATGAAATGTCAGAGGACAATTTCGTATAAATTATAGGGGAAGAAACCCAATACCTATTCTCAAGGAGAAGTGATTGATTACTTTAAAAAAAATCCATAAAATTCAAATAAAAGAAAGATGTTTTCCTTTTGAAGACCTTTACCTAATTCAGAGTATGGATGCTGACACATTCCCAATTATAAAATTATCTGCTCTGCACAGTTTCTAGGTTTGCAGACTGCTTCAGACTACTCTTTATATTCTTTTTAAGTAATTACAATAAAAATGTTTACATTTCTCTACTGCACCCATAATTAAAAGTCTTTGGAATTAATTCTAAAATTGTATTTAATGTCTACAAATAAAACCAAATTTACTATCAATAAGGTTTTTTATTGTTTTATATTAAAAGTTTAGTGTTCTCTCAGAAATCTTCCACTTAAGACAAAAATCATTTTAAACTTTAGGATGCAATACAGAAAAGCATTTAGACATGCACCTAAATTTGCCACAAAACAAGATAATATATTAGCATGTTCAAGCTTTTGACCCTAGAAGCTGTGATTAGACTGTCTAGCCCAACACCTTATGTAACAAATTTGGAAAATGAAAATGTACTAAATTCTGCAAGCTGTATGTGACTGAAAATCACCTTCTGGAAGTCTAATCTTGACTAGATAACTTCACTCTATGGTGCACTCATCACTAGCATGTTCTTTTCATTCTTTTCCATAAAAACTGCATGGAGGTAATCTTTGATTTATGGAATTTTAATATATATCAAAAATTAAATTATTTTCTTTAATGGAAAATCTTTTGCTATACTGAAACCTTACACACAGATGCCATTTCAGGGGTGACCAATGAGTATGAATACCTGAAGGGAAGATGTAAATAATATAGAGCCATTTCTTTTTGGTGGTGCCTAGTGACAGAACAAGAGGCAATGGGCACAAACTGGAACAAAGGAGGTTCCATCTGAGCATCTGGAAGCATTCCTGTGCTGTGCAGGTGATGGAGCTCTGGAAAAAATTGCTCAGAAAAGTTATGGAGTCTCCTTCCTTGTTGATCTTCAAAAATCTCTGGGACATGGTCCTGGGCAATCTGCTCTGGATGTCCCTGCTGAAGCAGATAACCTCCTGAGCTCCCTTCCAACCTTAACACTTATGTGACTGGGATCATCAAGGGATCTAGGTCTTGCTAGCATTCAGCTATCTTCTTGTTCCTAGGAATGGCTAAACACCTATTAGTGTGATTAAGGGCAAAATGGCTCTTAACTAGAGTCAGTTAAATAGAATAATTATATAAGGCAGAATTAACCGCATTGATAGGATCACAACTGAAGAAGAGTGCTAACACAACCCTGATGGAACCTTTCCAATTGTATTTTAATACTACAAAGGTTGCAAATGAATATTCTGAATTTTTGTTTATCTACTTTATGAATTTGACTACTTCAGGTCTGACGTGTTATTTTAAGTTGTCAGAATCTTGTCAAATAAGCTTCTTATATGTGTAAGACTTGGTCGCATAATTATGTGTTTCAGACATGATTGTTCATCAAGAGCTAAAAACTGTAGTCCTTTACATAATACGCAATGTTTATACAGTATATAAGATTTTTTTGTATGTATGGTAGTGAACAACCCCTAAGGTTTTGCATTTTATCCCAACACACAGGGAAAAGAAGTGTAAAAAAAGCACTTGTTCTGGTCTTTTTCCAAGTAACTGACATGTTTTAATTTGAGTTGTGTCAGCCTTGACCTTCATTCTGTTAAAATTTTTTGTCAAATTTTATCAGTGTTTTTAGTGACAGTGATAACTAGCCTTTAATGAAAGAGTGATTTTACCTTTGCGATCATGCATTTCAGTGGCAATAATAAAGACAAAATTCAGAACACAGGGCTCATAAGCTGGCTCAGGAACATTAGCCTACAGGTTTGTTCTTTACTACCCTACTTTCTTTTTTCACTTTTTTTTTTTTCATTTTTTCTTCTCCTTAGTCACTTGTATGTATGACTATAAATGTCTTTTCCTTCCAAGGCTCCTACTTCAGCAGCTTTTGACCAACACAGCTGAGAAGATGCATGTTACCCTAGGGAATCTATGGAACCATAAACTGGAGAGACTTTAAACTGCCAGAAAACCCCACTTTCCTCAGTGAAGGCATGCCAAAGAGACGGCAAGCTTTTTTTTATTAGCTTGCAAACACACATGATGTTTAAAAATGGAATGCATGAATGTATCCTTTTATTTGCTTGTTTCCAAAATTCAGAATAGGGACAAAAGTACAATCATTTATATGACACAAAAGGAAATAAACCAACCCTTATCAAAATAAAAACTAAATGTCTACCTTTTTCTTTGTCCATTGGTCAAGTTGGACCCTCACTCAATCCTTGTATAGACCAGAATATGGCTGCCTAGTGCACTTTATGCCTTTTTAAGAAGTATTTTCTTGAGATAGAACAATGAATTTCACCCACAATATTTTTGGAAGATTTGAGGATGGAGGATACAATTTCAAGTTTTCCCTTCCACAAAGATTACTTGCCCTTGATGAGGAGACATTCTGAATCTTAGCCACTCCTACCACCTGCCTTTCTCATTTTTTTAAAGATTATCTGTTTATCAGACCTAACAGAAATACCTCATTTGCTCAGAACTGCTACCAAGCACTTAATTCTTTGAAGGGTAAAATGATCCTTTCTACGTTATTCAATAAACTCCATTGTGATCTAGCATTAAGATTTTTTTGCTAGCAAAATTTTCTTGAGCAGTCTTCTTGCTACTTATTTTCTGCTCCCTCAATTCTTTCTTGTGCTGTTGTAACTGTTAGTGAGTGCCTAGGATAAAGGAAAATATAGGTCAAAATAGTCAAGCACACAAAGAAAGAAAACAGTGACAGCAACAAAAAAAAATAAACAAACAAAGCAACTCCCTTTCTTCTACTGCTCTCGAAAACAAAGAATAAAACAACAACAACAACAACAAAAAAACCATAACAGAAACTCCTAAACTGATAGTCCTGGTAGAGGTATGTGGGGTGCCACCACCTGCTTGTGTGTGGCACCACTCCTTTACAAGCTTTGAAGCTTTTCATCATATAAGCAAGTACATTAACATTTCTACAATTTACAAAAATAGAAAAAGGATTAATATTCACAGCTTATTACTGACTTTTCATGGAGATCAGACACAATGTTAATCACTCCTTTGAGGATGATAATGGAGTTGGAGTGACTATCTGTCAGCCCCGTGTTTGAGGAATACTGTGAAAATTAGACTAATGCAATCAGAAGAGTGAGCAAACTGAAAGCAATTTAGTTTTGAATTGAAAATGAAATGCTAGCAGTAATAATATAAAGGATTGCTTGGTGATTTGGAGGAATTTCTGAAAATGCACCCAAAATACGATGGTTTAATTTCTATTGCTTTCCCCAGGAGGCTTAGTAAAGATAGAAGATAGTATTTGGAGTAGTCAGTCAATACAGAAGGATATGATGCCCACTACATTTTCAGGCAACGGTAATTACTTTTTGAGATGCTTAGGAGGTGGATACAATTAAATTTCATCCTCCAAGTTCTCTTCTGTGAAACAGTGATTTCAGGTTTGCAGATCCTAACATGTCTCATATCGGCATTTTTTTAAACCATGAGCCTTTCTAGCTGAAAATCCTTCAGGGTATCAATTCATTCACTGGTTTTAGTGACTTTCCCATTTTCCTTTTTCAGCCCACAACTTGTCTTCCACTTTCTTTCACACCACACAATGGAGTTCCTTCTACTAGCTGTGGCTGGCAAAGAAAACAGCTAAGAGACAGTGGCATTGCCTTGCTAGCATTATACATTGATGATTTCCTTCACACAGGAAAAAACTCAAGCAATTCTCTTGCTGATTCATTTTAACATTTTTTTTCCTCCACAAGAACAGAAAAAAAATGAACTCATAGCTTAAAAACAACCTTCATTCTTTATGTAGGTACACTTTAGGATAAGTAGATATAGCCACTTAAGTCAGCCAGTAGCCATTGAACATTAAGATTTTTAGACAACTTGTATTTTCTTATTTAGCAGAAAAAAATACAAGACTGTTTTATGACAATTTTGAAGATAATGATCTTCAGTTCAAAATAAATTCTAAGAACTGGGACAAAGTATTTATAAACTGAAAACACCTTGCAGACCACTGGCAAGACAGAGTCTATCAGACAATGCTGAATGAAAAAAAATGTTACATTTCCTTCTCATAAGGCAAATAAAATATCTGTATTTGTGTAAGAATTATAAGTAACAAACTGATTATTAATGTAGGGATCCTTATATTAGATTTTTCTAGCAGAAAATTAGTATTTCATTCACAACAAAGAGAAAGAAGTCAAAAAGCATTCAGGTGCCAGGAGGATTAATTTATTCTAGACAAGCAGAGGCTAATTTCTAAGCTGAAAAATCAGAATAATTGAAAGACTGCTTTCGTAAATGACTTATGATTGGAAAGAATAGATTTTTTTTCCACTCTTGATTAGGTTGAAGAGACTTCTATAGCATGAGAAAGTAAGCCATAACTTGTCATTTCTTAAAGAAAAAAATATAAGTAAAGAACAACACCCTAAAAGCATTGTTTTCAGCATAGCTGCATACATGTAAATTAGTATCAGGGACAGCTTTCTATAGAATCCTAATTTTAAAGGCAGAACTTTAGGTAAAAATACCACAACGGCATGATTGCATTTACTGAATCTTTTATGAAATCTCTCCAGCAATAGCAAGTGAAAAACTTTAATTGTATTTCTATTATTTTTTATATGACCCAGATAGCTCATGTTCCCTTTTTAAAGATTGAGTCTTTCAGGTTTTTAGCTGAGACACATCTTTTATCTCCAGCAGTAAGGACTCATCTTTTTGCATCCTGAAATTCTGAGCAATTGTGAAAAGCTTTCAAATGTGTCAGTTCATGCAATCCTGCATGTAAATAGGAGTATTCTGTAAGGGAAAGGGTTTCTTATAACTTCAAGGAATAATGAAAAGATGCTTTTTTGATGGGAAAAAAATAAATATTATTCACTATGTTGAAGAAAAAAAAAATAGCAAGATTAATGTACCCTGTACTATGCTGTAGCTATGAAATATTTTCCCCTTTAATGTGAAGTAATTAATAGAAATATTTGTGTAATTTGGGCACGTCTGATAATATTTTACAAAAACAAAGCATTTTTTAAGTCTAACATTTTTCATATTACAATCTCCCAGTCTCTATTCTACTTATTCCTTCCAGCACCCTCTACTGTAGATCTCAGCATGTTATAATTCATCCTCTAAACACAGTTATGATTCCATTTTATTGTTTGCCATTAAAGTGCAGATATTCAGATACAAAACGATCAAGTTTTGGAAGCAGAGGAAGCTGAACCATGACAGCTAACAACAGTAGATGTTTGATTTAGGAGTTATCTTGTTTAACAGAGATGTTAATATCTCATTTTGATGCCTGATCTTCTCTACTCTGATTTATGCATTCACCCTCATTTGTGTGACATGTCCTTCAGAAACAGAACAGAGGTTAGTTATTTCAGAAATAGAACAGAGGTTAGTGATTACTTTTAAAAAGACTTGGTGGTTAGTAGGGCATCAAGGGACAGAAGAAACAGTAAAACTGTTTCCAAATAATCCACTTTCAGTACCCAGAGAAAACTCAGTAGACAGCACATTGATTTTAGTCATTCTTGCTTCCTTTTTTATTGAGCACTCAGCAATATATAGACAAAAAGCACTGAGCAACCAATTCTCATTAGTCTATTTCCTCACAATACATTTATGTATACATATATAACATAAATACAAGGCAGATGAGCAACATTTGTTTTCGTATTTCAGAATGAACATACAAAATGCGGACATGCAGGACATTGTTGTTCAGTTGTGCTCAACTGAATATAACAATAGACTTACATATAACTTATACTGACTTATACAACTTTGATTTCAATAATACTTTGGGAAAGCAGTTAAAAATAAGATTTAACAAATGCAAAATACAGAGTTAAACTTTTCAGTAGTGACCAACAGTGTGTTTTTCAATGAGACCAAGGTAATAATTCTCAAACAGAGAATAAGTATGGAAAACCAAGAGGTTATCCAGGCCAGAACACTGTGTAGCATGGGTGCAGAGGGTGTTCTCTAGAGGAGCAGCCCACAGAAGTGCAAGCATGTCCCACTTAGCTTGAGGATCACTCCCTCCAGCAGAGGACTTTTTCGGAACATCCGTAATCGTTATTTACACAAGAAGCTTCAGTAATCCTTTAAAACATCCTAGGCAGACGAACCAATCTTTTAAACGTGAATGTATAAAAATTAATTTAAACTTCCCTGTGCTTTCAAACCGTTTAGGGGAGGTGAGACCAAGCTCCCAGCTAGTCTGGTGTGGAGATTCCCACAATGTTTTGTAAAGACATGGTGTGAAAGATGATCTTGTTTTCTTAACTGAGCAAGTTCAGGTATAAGAAGTATCTATACACAAAACTTACTGTAGCCCAAGAAGTAATCCCCTCACCAAATTTTAATGCTCCAGAGAAAGGCAGGTATTGAATTATCATTCTCTTGGTAAACCTGGCCTGGAGGTTGCATCTAGACATGGGGTTTAATGAACAGTTAACAGGCAAATCTCTGATATTTTCTTGAATCCATTTGTACTTTTGTATACATCCACTCCCTTACTGAATGACTAGGAGATCAAGAAAACAACAGTAATTAAATGAGTAAAATACTAGTCATTCTACCATGTCTGCCTTCAGAGCTGAAATTTTGACTTTTGTAGATGTATAAAATGAGATTACAGCTAATACCTTTTGAAAATTAATGCCTAGCTGTAAAACAAATTCATTTCTCTGCAAGAATGGAAGATCTCTTGGGAAGTGTCACTGTGAAATCATGTTACTCAGAACTTACAGTATTTACAAACTTTTCTTGGCTGCATCTACTAATAAATTATAAATTACTACAGTTACATGAACACAACAAAAATAAATCTCAGAACATGTTGTGATGCAATATTTTTAACTGAATCATTTTCAGTGTTTATCTACACAATTTTTAAAAATCTAAGCAGTTTACTTTTTCTTAATTTAAGCAAATTAAATGAGTTGCACTATACAACACTAGTCTGTAATACCCGTCTCTGGAGACAGAAAATTAGTCAACACATGAACTAAACATTTATTTGCTGTGAAAAGTCACACATATTTACGTTCATTGATAAAATTTATTTGGGACAAATCCCTAATGTAATCTTTTGGTTTCATTACAGAGTGGGCTTTTATTTACACATTTCTCTTTTATATGTTATCAAATTAAATTCTGCCAAGAGAGTGAGTCAACTTTGTAGCTGGTGCAGATTGCTTTAATGTGAACAGAAGCTGTAGCGTGCTACATAAGAATAGAGGGTACTTCTCAACAGCTGACTATTGGAAAATGACAGCACCTGATGGGAATTTAGAAACCACAGGCCCGCAGCAATATGTTGAAAGATAGAATTCAGACACACAAGTCTTCAGACTGTCATCAGGCAATGTGTCAGGCTAATAAAACAGAACCAAACTTGACAGACAATGAATCTGGGAGCTCCAGGAACATCCCCAGGAGACAACACAACTGCAGAGAAGTCACCATTGTGCACAAACAGTGAATTTTTCAAATTCATCCTCAAGTCAGAATTATTCAGTCTTATGTGATTACTATTGCCCTAACTTCAGGAAGTAGTAAATAGACCCATGATAGAAGGGAATTTCCAGGATTATTATTTTCAGGCTGTTTTCTGTTATTTCCAGGACTATTAGACCTGCAATGCCTGCTATTTCTGCATCAACTTTCTCAGCCATGTCCTAAATAAATAGATCATATATTTGAGTAAGTATCCAAATGCTGCAGGAAACAAGAAGCTAAAATCCTTGAAAGAGTGCAACTGGGAATTTATGAACACTCCTTTATTAAAGAATTTAAGGAAGACTTAAGCTTTCAAACGTTTTAGGAGTGGTACAACACTTCTATGCCAGCAGTTTATAACTTGGTTCAAATATATTTTCTTCTGTTGTTGCAAATTAGAATGAAAATTTATGACTGAAGTTAACTATTGGCAGAGAACCTTTCTTTCATCAAATACTAAAAAATAATGGTAAAAAAAGACATATGCCACCAACAATGAAATATTGATTATTTAACTGTGGAACACTATCTGCAGTAAGGTCAGCAACTTACACATTGATTTAATGAGAAAGAGGAGGATTTATTCTATTTCTATTTCATTTATTTTTGACTTGTGACAATTTGGAAATTTACACAAGAACAGGTTAATGAAATCATAAAAATAACTGAATAAAATTCATGACAGCAAACTAAATATGGTATCAAAAGACCTTCTTGGTTGAAGATCCTCTTGCATCCTTTGGCGTAGTGCCCCCTATTTGGATTCCAGGCATTGCCAAAGACCACAATAAGCCATAAGGAATCATCTCTCTCTATGCAAGAACTAATCAACAGAAAGAAAGCACAAAATTAGGCAGGATAGCATACTACTTATTTTTGCTTCCTTTTAAAATATTTTTACACATATTTTATAATTAAAGAAAATATTCTTGGCTGTATTTAATATAATCACTTATATGGCAATATGATACAACATTACCTCTAGTTATAAATAAATAAATACTTCACAAATTTTCTCTTCAGCTTTACCACTGAACATTGCAACAGCTGTCTAGCACAGTGTCCTGTAAGATAGTCGTAAATGTTGACTTAACTTAGTGAAGTAAAATATTAAGTGAAAACCTGTCTGTACAATTTCATTATTTAAAAAGGGAGAGGGAAAGGGAGAGGGAAAGGGAGAGGAAAGGGACAGGGATGGGAAGGGAGAGGG